>VHKM01000034.1:1690000-1882500 GCA_007210695.1 Neogobius melanostomus | reverse complement strand
AATCGTGGAGAGGCGCGGTGGCATTTAGCGCTCTGTGGCTAACCCGGGGCGGCTTGTTAAGACTCCATTACCCGTGTTTGCTCAAGCTCTCTTCTGTCCCAAAGAGCCGGAGGAGGAGGGCACCCCGGGCCCCGCCGCAGCCCCACTATAGTCACTCCATATGGGGCTTGTTTGCTCACGGCTGGCCCTCTAATCACTCCCAGGTGGAGCTGGGGGAGACGGGGCAAGGCCGAACGGATTGCGGGGTTGATCGGTGTGGACTGACTTGTTCTTGACAAGTGGTTCTCCGCAGGTCCAAAGTTAGGGCCCTACATTGTTTGAATATTTGTGTTGCTCTTCTTACTGTATGTAGCAACTTGGAGTGTTACAAAGTTTTTCTTCCACATTGTACTTTGCGTTTACATTTTATTTGATCATGTTACACACCTTCAGCAAATATAACACGTGCTTTCATCTTTTACTGTAACCACTGTAATACATATCACATTATGCAAAAAAAAAAAAAGTTGATTTGATTTTTTTCTTAAAGGGGGGTATTATGTAAAATCGACTTTTTCAAGCTTTATATCATGTTATTATGTCATTCCCTCATTAAACGCATGCCTGGAGTGTTGCCTTGGCTCATATTTTTGAGTAATCAGTAAAAACTTAGACGGCAGCCATTTTAGGTGTAGCTATGCCTCAGTCCTCCTAGGAACGCCCCCACCTCCTGGAGACGCCTCTGGACCTTTCGTCGCCAGCCAAGCCACCAACCACTGCTCCTCAGCTCAGCAGAGCCCCCTCCCCGCACAGTAGTGTTGTTTAGATGCCACAGCAGTGTGCTGAAGGGGGCGTGTCGGAAAGCTTCTTAAAGAGACAGAGGCCTATTTCAAGACGTTCAGTACAGCCATTTTGAGAGAGCAATTTTATTCAAGGCAGTTATTTTAATTTACTGCATATACAGACCAACAGAAGGTTACGTCATCATTGTAGTATGCTATAGACTGGTGCTATGTGATTGAAAAAAGCACAATACCCCCTCTTTAACCTTTGTTTATCAAAGTCCCAACACATGTATAATATCTGCTGCAACAAATAAGCAATTTTGATTTATTTCTATTTGGTTGAGACAGTGCTTGTTAATGAACACATATCAGACTCGTGCATGTAAACACGCTGCGCCACATTGTAGTGTTTCTCCACCAGGGGTATATACGGGGACCCCTCAGGGTTCTTGAGGACCTAGCAGGGGTACTTGGAGTTATTTCAGATTGAAAAAAAGGGGAAACTGAACACTACTTTGATAGGAAAAACTATATTTTGCAGTAAAATGTGTAGTTTTGGGAGAATTTTAGGTTTATCTTGGACGCAACATTGTCTTTTTACTAACAAAAAGCACTTTTAAGTGAGTCAGCAAGGCAAAAAAGGTTGGGAACCACTGGTCTACGGGACCCAGCTCCAGATCTTGAGCTTGGTCTGGTCAGGAGTACATATAGCTGGAAGTTTTTGCCTAACTGTGCATGTCTTTTGTTTATTTATTTTCATCAATTTAACCAGAACTGTCCCGGTGAGCTTCAGAATCTCTTCTAGCAGAGCAACTGGAGGAAACTGAACAAACTGAACCTTCTTGCTGAGAGGAAAGAGCGCGAACACTCCGACACCACGCTCACTTGGCAACTCCAATAAGCGGATTCAGCATATCACCAAGCGCAAAGCATGTTGGTCCAGGTTAAAGGTCAGGACTACCCAGCTATCCCAAACTGTGTACATGACTGAGTGTGACACAGATATTGATTGTTTTGAGCGTTGAAAATGGATGTTTTAAAAGAATTTTGAAAGAAACGGGAACACAGTGTTACTGGGGAGAGAAAAAAGAACTTGTGGCCCTTGCTAAACCAAAAAAGAAAAAAAGAAAAAAGAACAGTTTGTATTCTCGAAGACGGCGTGTACTCAGTCACTGATTACTATGACAACGGACAGCGCCATTTTAGCGTGTTTCCCGTTGCCTGACATAGCAATGGATAAATCAAGAATGACCCTACATTTGGCATGAAAAACAACATGACAATTGGCCGAAATCAGGTATGACATTGTGCAGTCTGACATAGCAACACGTAGCAACCAGTTAAGCGTGGTTTTGGCACAACAGAAAGCAACAGGCCGCAGCAGCGTCACTTGTAACCACATGTTTTGAGAGGAATTTCAATTTAAGCAGTGATTAAAACTAGAGAAATGACAGTATTACCTCCTGAGCGGCAGGGACAGATCAGATCCACATCATGACACCGTTTTCTTTCAGCCACAAGCTAAACTTTTCTAAACACACTGTGCTCTGACAAAGCAAAAGCATTTCACATGTCAAAGATCTTTACACAGTACGAGCGCTCACTATGTCACAAATAAATTACCCAAACTTTACCAAAAATGTCTAATACAGAGTGAGCACTCACTCTTCCACAAACAAATCTTTGATTTCCTCCAGTGCAGCTGGAGTAAACTTAATAACAACAGTACGTGAGCTCAGGCTCTGGGTCTGTCGCTAAAGGTAAATAGCCTATATCTTTCTTGTTGTCACTGCTGTGTTGTGCTTTTCTCTTGGTCTAAAAGCGCTAGTTTCCTATTCAGTCATGGTTCAGTCCTGATTTTTAACTGGTGTAGTCTAGGTCCTGGTTTAATCCTCAGACCTGCCACAGACCGCGGCTGTGCCTAAGTTTAGCTAGTTATAGCTTTGTTTCGTTTAGTAGCTAAAATTGGCACCGCTTTCCCTGCCAGATGTAGGTATTTCATGATTGATCCATGGCTATGTCAGGCAACTGGTCACCACGCTAAAATGGCACTGTCCGTGGTCATAGTAATCAGTGACTGTGACGTACACGCCGTCTTCGAGAATTAAGTAAATAGACGTATTGGTTACAAATAGCATTACTAGTTAGCTATATGTCAAACTTACACATTTAATCCATTTGTCACGACGTTCTGGATCTTTTCTTTTAGTAGGAAATTTGATGAGTGCGTATGGCGGCTCGCATAAAACGCTGTGAGGTTCCTTTATTGCACTCGTGAATAGGGCAAAACTCTTCCATACACTGATTAAGCCCATGAGGACAGTCGCACTGCAATGTAGAATGAATGCGAACCTGACATATCGCCGTAAAACCACTTTAAGCGCCATAATAGTCACTATTAGTCACCGGTTGTTCCACTATGATAGTTTGGTTTTAATGGGCTTTGTTGACACCGTGGGTAGTTGTGAACTTTGACCGGAACATTGCCACGCATGCGTACTGATAATGCTGATTTGGCTTATTAATCACGTCTTATGTAATGCTCATAATGGGCTGCAATTGGTTGTACTAATAATAACTCATTTGCCTTGTTTAACTTACCCCCCTCCCCCGTGTGGCCGGTCACAGCGCTCCTGAGGTGACAAGAGTGTGGAGTACATGCATCCTGTGAATTCGCACACCTAGGGTCCATTACCTTGACAAACAGACCCGGCCCCTCCAATCAACCCACTGCTGTGAGGCACAGGCTCAACTCCCACCACCCCCGTCGCCCCCTAAAATCCCAGCTTACAGACACTGTGCCCCTCAATGTAACTGAGTTTGGACATGCAAATGGGCCCAACACCGCTGGAAGCTCGGTTAATTAAGTTTAGGGGAAGTTTGACAATGAGCGCCTGAAGTTAAAAGTGAAGTTCTAATTCTGGATTTCTTTCCCATTAATAGAGTCAGTAGTATTTCAGCAGATTTAGGTGTAAAGGTGTTGAAAATAAGGTTTAAAATGTAGCAGAAGACTTAGGAATGTGCCGGATTTTAGTCCGACAGTTTCAGGGGGCCACCTCTCTGATGCAAAAACCTAACACAATTGTTGAGTGACACATGAACAAAGCTCGTATTACAATAAAGTAATAGCTTAGCCCGCAACAAAATAGAGACATTTTTGTCTGTGGTGGCAAACATGTGATCGCATTATCTTCCATCACATGCAAAAAAAGGTTGCCGACCGCTTGACTTTCTGTGGTTTTGAGCTTTAAAATAATGTAAGGCAGGTCTATTCTATGACATTCAGTCGGTACAATATGTGGCATGGAGGCAGTGTTAATTTGGTCGACTAAAATATTTTGTCTTAATTTTAGTCAAAGTGATATTTTTGACGACTAAAATTGGACTAAAACTAAATTAAACGTTTTTCATGAGACTAAAACTATGACTAAAATGTCCAGATATTTTAGTCGACTAAAATAAGACTAAATAAAAATGAAAAGGAGAGACTAAAATCATCCAAACTTCTATTGACCGTCTGAAAGAGCCTCATATCATGTAACTTCTCTGCTAAAGGATCAGCTCTGAGCTTTGTTCATGTGGGAGCAGCTCCATGAAGCAGAGGAGCTGATTAAATATGATTATAATGAATATTATAAATGCAAAGTCGACTAAATGTGTCTTAAATTTAGTCGACTAAATTTACTTGCAATTTTAGTCGACTAAAACTAGACTAAATTGAAGATATTTTTTTGACTAAATCTCGACTAAAATTGAATTACATTATCGTCAAAAGACTAAGACTAAAACTAAATTAAAATATGTTGTCAAAATTAACACTGCATGGAGGGCCACATATTGAAGTGTACATGGTGTGGAGGGCCACGGATCGGCCACATTTCGGGCACCCCTGGGTCAAAGCTCCCCTGGTTGAATTATGATTGCGCCGCTTTTTACAGACAAGTAAAGGTCCATGCTACCTGCGATTAAACCAGTTTAATTCCTTATACAACAAGCTTCCACATTAGAAATCCCCATTGTACCACACCTGTCCCTGCAAAACAATGCGCCGGTGGATCTGTAAACCGACTCTTGTCTCAGGGTCCTGTTACAACATGCCCCTTTGTTTACGCCAGGACGGCTCGGATGTTTTTGTGGATGTCGCGCTTGAGCTGATCGCAAGTCAAGACAAGACATAACAGCGAAAAGTGTGGGACAGCCGGAGAGTCATTTATCATCGTGGAAGTGCCTGTGCCATGTTGAAAATAGATAGATAGATAGATAGATACTGGACTTTTTATAATTCACCCACAGAAACAGTGATATGTTGACTTTTTTGTGCAAATCCACATTGGACATTAGACTGATTTGCTTAAAATGTTCATAATATTTAGCAGCAAACATTTTCCTTCGTTCTCCACTTCGTGAACAGACTTTGCGCTCTACCGAAAGAGTAACTACAAAAGGAAGTGCCAATTTGTGACAAAAAGTGTCAAAAACAAACAAAAGTGGGCGGGCGGAATAAGGTGAATACCGCTGTCATCGTAATACAGCTCAGGCTAATAAGCTATTTTTATTTATTTACTTTTTCACTACAAGGTCCTAGCTGTACTATTATAAATGTTGATCTTACTATTTTCCTGGAGAAAAATGCCTGCTGATCCATAGCCTTTCCTTTTAGGGCTTCTGTTATGTTAAATGTTAAATGTTAAATTTAATGTTAATAAATGTTTTTTGTTGCTCTACGTTGGTCTTGCCTTTGGTATTATTAAAAGACTCACACGATGTTTGGTTACACTAATAAATTGTAATGTCAAATCACAGTTAGTTACTGGCAAGAAAATTACCGTTTAAATCTTGTAAATTAGGAATACAACACTATATTGTAAATGTTTTTACAGTTCATTGCCGGTTTTCAAAAAAGCTATAGATAACTGTAAAATAAAATACACCAAAAACCTGTAAATCAGATACAGGAAAACACTGTAAATGATTTTACAGTAACAGACTTTAAATTCTACAATACATTGCTGGCAAGAAAATTACCGTTTACTTACTGTAAATTCTACAGTTAATTCGTTACAGTGTATAAGTTTGAATCTTTCTTTCAGCACCTTTACAACATTGTTTTCCAGCATTAAAACAAAAGCTCCTCATAACATCATTGAATCTTCACACCACCTTCCCATTATATTTTTTTGTTTTGTTTCTGTAGATGTCAAAATATCACTCAATTTGCTGGAATAAAATCATTACACCAGTCTCAGAATCCCTTGCCTTCTCTCCTCTCTCTTTGCAATCTTGATGGAGAGGCCCCACTCGATTCTCCCAGCGCTAATTAAAAAACAACATTGAAGAGACTCGCTCTGTGCCTGTCTGGAGCCAAGGAGCGCACTGACTGCTCCTCCTGGCTTCCTTCCTTTACCCCAGTGGAGGGAAGAAAAAAAAAAAAAGTGAGCGCATGTTATTCTCTGATTGTTTGGCCACCCGACGCCGCAAGAATTTGGCCAGCACAGCACCGCGCGCTAGCTCTGCTTTTGGCCATGGTATGACATGCCACTCGACACCGAAACATTTATCTCCGGTCTCTCTTGTAAAACAGCGTGCGACTTGTTCTCCGCCGTGCAGAGGAGGTAAAGTGAGAGCAGCAGATTTGAGCTAAGGAAACACATATAATAGCGAGGGCTAGTTTTCCTCCGACGGCGCGGGTAATCGGATACACGTATACGGGAGGGGGGCGAGTGAGGTAGCTTTGCCATATGGTGCCAACACTTTGCGAGCGGGACTTGTCCGGGGAAGGCGCCGAATGCAGTTTGAAACTTCTGCTGTCGCCTTGTTGAACGCAGGGACTGGTATTTGACACTTTTCATGGGCAGATAAGTAACATGAGGCCCCTCAGTTGAATATGACACAACGTGACTGCACACAACAGAGATTTATATACCTGTTACTAACCAACTCTAACATATTATAAAGGACGTTCAATGAATGGTTCCTGAGTCGTCTTCTGTACTCTGTAGTTGAAGTGTCGAACGTTTCACTTCTCATCCAAAAGGCTTTGTCAGCGCATTAAAGTTTCAGCTCATCCGGCAGACTAGATAAAGACCACAGGGAGGAGTTTAGCTTGGCTCAGTCCCTCCCCTCTATTCTCACCTGTGGGTAAACACCTTTGTACTTATAAGTCTTTGTAGATCTAACAACCTAACTTAGAACTACTACTACAAAGACCTACAAAAGACCTACAAAACTATAAAGACTTATAACTACAAAGACAGAAGACGACTCAAGAACCTTCATTGAAGATGGACAACTCCTGAGAGCCTACACAGACATTATAAAGGATGGGTAATTTCTTTTGGACAGTCTCTTTCTTTTAGAATTTCCTGTGGGAGGAACCTTAGACCTCCCGCATTAGTCTGTATGACACCATAGTATTTGTAGAAAATGGTTAGGGTTACTGTGGATTGGCCAACCATAATTTACCAAATACTCACTTAATTTAGTCCACTACAAAGCATTCTTATTTTGTTGGATGCCTTTAGCTTTGATTACAGCACACATTTGCCGTGGTCTTGTTTCTATGAGCTTCAGATCCAGTGTTGCATTGATTTTTCACCAAGATCTTGCATTGATGATGGAAGAGTGTGACCACCGCGCAAAGCCTTCTCCAGCACATCCCCAAGATTCTCGGTGGGGTTAAGATCTCGACATTTTGGTGGCCAATGTGTGAAAATTCTGCCTTATCCTCCTCCATTAACCACTCATTCACAGCCCGATGCATCCTGGGATTGTTATGGAATATGCCTGTGCCATCAGGGAAGAAAAAATCCATAGCATAACCTGGTCATTCAGGATGTTCAGATCGTCAGTTGATCTCATTCTTTGGGCTTATTGTGTTGCTGAACCTAGACCCGACCAACTGCAGCGACCCCAGATCATAACAGTTAGTTTAATCCAGGCGGCAACTTTATCATTTCTTTTGGTCAGGCAGTGTATGTTCAAAATCATGACAACAGCAGCTAAATTTGTAAACAACACGACTACATTTCCAACTTCCTTCTTTTGCTCTGTCTCCTGTTTATTGGTTTGGGCCAATCACAGTCTGTAAACTCTGGTACGAACCTAATATAAGGGCATTCACATAAACACACTCTCCACATCTCCACCGCAGCAACGGGACCATAAGTCACCTCAGCCTCTCCCCCTCTCCACCACTATCGTCTAACATCGTAAAATATCACGTCTGCATTCATCCTAAACTTCAGCACAAGGCACCCTCTTCTGTGACCCCCTTAGAGCATGAGGGTCACTCCATTTCCTTCCTCCTGACAGTGAATGCTAAATGAGTCTAGCTGTAATTAACTCCTCCTGTTATTATTCACAGCGTCTGCACCTCTCCACCTCCATGTGTGCTCCTTGAACCCATCACTTTTAATGTCTCAATATCTCTCGCTCGGAGCTAAAATCCTGCGCTGAGATTTCGCGCTGTCAGCTCAGACCAGAAGGTCCGCTGAACTCTGCTGCACTGCGTTTTTAATACATGACTTTTTGAACCCGGGGAGCGAGAATTATTAATGTTTGCTGGTTTCCCCATTGCCCTTTGGTGAGGGAAGTTGTGGTACAATGCATTTTTGAGTCAAAGTGGGGAGATATTACTGTGCTGTGCAGCGGTGCAAGAGGCTGGAGAGATGCATATACTGGAACGGCACAAGATTAACCGCTTAGCACCCGCATCAACCGAGCACATTTTCTCCAGTTTGGCTTTACCCAAATCTAAAATCTTCTTGAAAAAACTAGCGACATGGTAATAGAGATAAAAATGAGAAGAAATGAGGATGAAAACGCAACGAAAAAGTGACAAAAAGGTGAAAAAGGTGAAAAAATGTTTTTGAAAAAAATGTGAAAAAAAAGGACAAAATGTGACCAAAAAGTGGAAAATATGTGAACACATTTGAGGAAAAATGGCAACAATTTGACAAGAGAGCAACAAAAAAGTTTTGAAATTTTTGGAAAAAATGTGAAAAAAGTGAAAAATGCACAAAAAAAGTGAAAAAAATTACAAAGATGCGATGAAAACAAACCCCGCTGGCTGCTCTGCTTTATGACCGCAACACTGGAGGCCGCCATTGCTGTAGTACCTCCATATAGCCGCTAGTCTCCCATTGAAAAGCATTTATTTATTTATTGGTTTATTTGGTCGGGACAGTGCATGTTAATGAACATACATGGGTCTCATGCATGTAAACAAGCCACACCGGATTGTAGCCTTGGGCTAATTTGCATCCGTCGTCCCCCATGCGCTCTCTCAAACACACTCTCATTCATCCTGGCCTATTGTACATGTTTTTAGCGGTAGGGGAAACCGGAGTACCCGGAGGAAACCTACGCAGACACAGGGAGAACATGCAAACTCCACACAGAAAGGCCCCGTCCAGGTGGGAATCGAACCCGGGACCTTCTAGCTGTGAAGCACGAGCGCTAACCGCTGTACTACCATGCCGCCGCATTGGACTTTAGATACGTTAAAAACAACTGGTTTCTATTTTTTAAACACTTTCTTTGGCTACATATTCCTCCTGAGATAACGCTGGGTTAGTCACAAAAAAAGAAACCAGGCTGGGTTTCGAAAGAAACATTTTTGAAATCTCGTACTTAATGAGGGTCTGACTGTTAGCATTGGAGCTGCGCGAGCTACACGTCACGCAAGGGCCGAGTCTACAGTGAAGATCCCGCCCTTATGCCCTTATTAGGAACATGCTTCGTCAGAGCTGGGGAGGAGGAGTCTGTAAATCCGCCATGATTTCCCCCTCGAACGTGGTCATTATGGTAAACGGGGAGGAGTGAGGAGGAGCTATCTATTCTTTTTAACGGTCTATGGATGAAAATGTGTCAAATGTGACAAAAAGTGAAAAAGATTAGAAAAAATTAAAAACAAAAAATATTACATTAAATTGGCAAACAATTCAACTAAAACACACGGAAAAAGATCTGTTTCAATGAGTTTTTTAGGTCTTCGCTTTCAATTGAGGCATTCCACTGGCCTATAAGCTTTTAGATGTGGGTAAAGCTGAAATAGGGAAAATGCACTTGGTCAAGGCGGGGGTTAACGGCTAATAATGTGAAGCCTCCTAACGTTCATTTTAACATCAAGGCCTGTAATCACATTTAATCACATTGCCTTCCCCAGCACCATCTTCACGCTTGCATCTCGATCCGCGGCTCCAAAACAGATGGTGAGGGCAAAGATGACGGCCACAGCTGACGCAAAAACCCGGAAAGAGAGAAATAATCGACTAGTTCGCGGAAGAAAAAAATAATAATTGTGCACTTACCGGGCCAAAAGAGAAGACAATTGACTGCAGCAGATGTGTAAAACGACCTTGTGAGAGTCTAGTGTTTTTTTTCGGCGCTGAAACATTTGAACGCGTGACCTCGGCGAGCTCTCCCACGGCGCGCTCTACAGCTCATTAGTGGCTCCATTAAAATGCGTTTAATTTTGTCAACACATGCAATATTTACAACATGCATGTAGCCTTCAGTCTCATGGAACGCCGCTTCATTATTTCCTCGCGCAAACATCCTTAAAAATGCGATGGGGTTTCAAGTGATTTAAACATTAGATGGCAAAACATCCTTCCTCCCCATTGGTGGCTATGACAAACCTTCTAAGACAGTTAAAAGTGTGATTGGATATCAGTGTGTGCATGATGAAAAAACATGTGGATAACCAGTAATGGGTGTTTGGGGATATTTTGGCTTTCATTAAATATGTATGAATTTTTTACTGTTCATCTGCTGCATGTCTTGTTTTCGCCTGTGTTTCTTGAACTGGCCATACAAAATGACAATGAATAACTTTTCTTTCTATCTTTATTTCATCTCGCGAATGGTCAAAAGTTCTCACAAAATGGCCGTCACAAAAAAGTCATGTGATAGGAACCGAGCATACTCCTCTTGAAGCAGGATTGTCCGGCGTATCCCGCTGGAGGACTACAGTGCTCGTTTTGAGTTAATGGGGGGAAACAGGAGAGAACATACCATTTGGGGCCGGGAATTGAACCGGTGACCGTCCAGCTGTGGGGTGAGAATGGTCACTATCAGGCAATTATGTCAGTGCAGGGGGTCACGTCTGTCTTGGTTTTATATTGAGAAAATACAGTGTTGGAGTCATTGAAGTGCGTGTATTTGAGGACTTTTTACTTGAATTAAAGCAGAAATAAGTAACTCATGCCTCTAGAGGCCATAAGCGCCACTGCAGGTGTCGTAGAAAGTTGCGCGATTTCTTAAAGAGGGGGTATTATGCTTTTTTCAATCACATAGCACCAGTCTATAGCATACTACAATGATGACGTAACCTTCTGTTGGTCTGTATATGCAGTAAATTAAAATGCCTTGAATAAAATTGCTCTCTCAAAATGGCTGTACTGAACGTCTTGAAATAGGCCTCTGTCTCTTTAAGAAGCTTTCCGACACGCCCCCTTCAGCACACTGCTGTGGCATCTAAACAACACTACTGTGCGGGGAGGGGGCTCTGCTGAGCTGAGGAGCAGTGGTTGGTGGCTTGGCTGTTTTTACTGATTACTCAAAAATATGTGAATGAGCCAAGGCAACACTCCAGGCATGTGTTTAATGAGGGAATGACATAATAACATGATATAAAGCTTGAAAAAGTCGATTTTACATAATACCCCCCCTTTAACTTATTAATTGTTTGTGAGAGTAAATACTACGCTGACAGAAAAAGCGAAGGGAGAGAGGGATATTGTACATCCAATGACACAATTGAGATACGTTTTTTCACTCAAACTTGGCTGTAATTACTGTTTAAGTGGCATTAGCTTTGCCCGTTAGCCTGTTAGCTTCTTCTTCGTGATTCCATTAGTGTGTATTGCGCCTTCGACCCGGAGGCAGGAAAGTTGCAATTTTGGTTTTATGGCCAGAGACACCAGGGGGAGATGAAAGACCCCCCCAAATCATCCCATAAACACTTGTATTACCCCCAGAGGGACTACGGAAAGGATTTATTAAGGTAAACAAGTTACTTAGTACTGCTTTAACAGAGCTCTTGCATGAAACATTAAAATACTCTTCCATTAAGTCACAAAAAGCTTCATGTCATATACCGGTGATCTTATCAAAGGCTAATTAATCTCTTAACCCCCAACTAAACAAAGCACATTTTCTCCAGTGTGGCTTTACCTGAATCTTAAAGCTTCTTTAAATAGTCAAACTAGAGACGAAAACGAGGGTGAAAACGCAACAAAAAAGTGCCAAAAAATGACAAAAAAGCGACAAAAACATGCCAAAAAAGCAAAAAATAATACAACAAAAAAGTGACGAAAATGTGGCGAAACCGTGACAAAAACACAACAAACAAAACGACTACGCTTCAAAAATGTGACAAAAACAGCGACAACGAGACAAAAAAGTTAGGATCAGCTTTGTAGGCCTTAGCTTTCAAACGAGGCATTACACTGTTGCTCTCCAGTCGAGAAACTTTTAGATTTGAGTAAAGCCGAACTGGAGAAAATGCACTCGGTTAAGGCGGAGGGTAAGAGGTTAATATAAATGTATGTTTTGTATCTTAAAGGGCCTATACCTGTTTTTAATATTAGTGAAACATTTTTTTCCATCTTTCATTTTATATTGTCAACTCAGACATTTGCAGAAAATGATACTGTGCATCTAATACAAAATAAATAAATAAAAATCAATGTCATGTTAGGATTATCTTTGACTATAGGAAGCCCATGATGGATCTAACAGGAGCAGTGACGGCTGCTGTGTCTTCCCTCTCTCTCTCTCTTCTTCCGTGGGTGGTGTTTTGTGAATTAGTAAAAAGTGCAGAGGAAGCCGACAGTTCCCCGAGGCTCCAGGCTGGGACACTGATGACCTTATCTACCCCCGGTGTCCCGCCCCTCAATCCTTCTGTGACCAAAACACCCCCGACCCGCGTCAGCCTCACCCTCCCACCCCATATGAGAGCTGACAGAGAGGCCGTGCCCAGCCCAACACTGCATATGAATTCACAATGAGGAGTTATACCTTCTCACGCTCCTGAATCACAATGGCTGCTTCGTACTGTGACATTATGAAGATAAATGTGTGCGTACAGTTGTTCACTAAAGCATATTTGTTATTGTGGGGATCAACATTGCAAAGCCGTTTTCAGAAAAATAAAATAAATTCGGGTTGACTGAGGCTGTTGTTCGTTGGTAATCGGATCTCACTCATGTGCACCATTATTTAATGCAAACAATTCCCTATTATGTCAACAGAACGCCTGCAGATGGCATTTCTGTTGGACATTAAACCTGGATGGCATGGGAACACTAAAACAACGATTAACTAGATCAGTTAAAATGTCTCAAATCGAGCATAATAATTTACATTTGAGCTGTTTTCACTAGTTAGGATGTAGTTGAGCGTTTGACCAAGATTATTTCACTTGTTCTGAGATGTTTCTGACTCGTTTCAATATATTTTGTCTTTATTTCAGATCAACTTATTTGCCATTGGGGTAAGCAAATTGCTCTTGTCCCATTGGCAGTTTTACTTATTTCAAGCAAGATGACCATAAAGGAACAGGCCACCATTTTACCATACTGAGATATGTTCTTACCTGAGCTTATGATACGTACCTATCTGGTCTTAGTGCGCGCCTCTGGAAGCGCGTGGTAGCTTCCAACTTCACCCCCGAATATGCTGGGAGAGGCCAAATGCTAACAATATCTTTGGTCTTTTTGCGTGACTGAGCGTACGCACAAAGACCAGACAGGTACGCATCAACTCGTCTAAGCTCTGGTAAGAACCTATTTCAGTATGTAAAAACGGTGGCCTATTCCTTTAAAACCGGTCTGAAATGTCATCAAACAAGCAAAGTAATCTTGATCAGATCAGGAAAAGAGTCAAAATGAGCGAAAGCCACTCAAAAACAATATTAACATTCTAAATTCAAGTCATTTAAACCCAGGTTGATATGGTTGATTGCGTTAAAAAAAATGTTTTCCTTCATTCAAGTATTTGGAGACCACATGCCATATTAGAAAATGCTGTGTTTGAATGTGTTTACCTGAAACTGCTGATTAAAGGTTTAATTTGGCTTTACTTTCACTTCACACGTGTACGAGTGATCATGATGTCGTCCCGGCCGATGCTTTGGTGAGCGACATGAATGCATTCAGTGACTAATTAAAGTTCTACAATAGGCAAAAACAATGTTCACAAACCAATCTATGCTTCTCTTGTGCTGCGATTTAGTTAGTTAGTTAGTTTGGAATTTATTTGAGTGATTATTAACATTACTTACATTAACATTGTAGCAGTGCAGAAAATAAATAAAGTAACAAAAAAGTAATAAAAACTAAGGAGGGGGGGCTCCACCAGGTCCATCTCTTGCCGGCCCTCGTTCAATATTGTTTAATAGTGACCAGTGGAAACAGGCTGTCACAGCATTGTTGTTATCTTTTGCTTATTCATTTCTATCCAGTTCCTTTAATTCATAACAACTTAAACTTAGAGATTGGTGACATCAGCAATGATATGGTTAAAACAGATTCACAGTATAAGTAATACTTATAATTATCTATAAGTAATACACAATTACCTATAGATAATAAGTACAGGGTCACATGTCTTTAGCATATTTCTCAAACACACTTCTCTTATACTGTTTTTTGAATTCCTGTAGACTATCAGCACCTTTTAAGGGTTCCTCTAGATCAGAGGTTCCCAAAGTGGGATCCGGGACCCCCCGGGGGGCCTTGGAGACACTATAGGTGGGCCCCAAAAAGCTTGTCTAGAAAACAAGTACATCGAAAAAAAATTTTTTTTAAAGGAAAAATACATTTATTCGCTAAAATGTATTACTTGAAACCAGTTTTAAACTCCACTCATTGCTAGACGTTGCCTTTTATGTAATTTTAGCTGTAAAACAATAAGAAAATTCCAATGAATAGGATACATTCTTTTCTATTGGGGGGCCCCGAGAGAATTTTGGAACGACAAGGGGGCTGCGATGTTCCGGACTTTGGGAATGGCTGCTCTAGATTATTCCACAGGTTTACACCTCTCCGTGATTTACTAAATAAAAAGTGTGACATGCCTGGATGCATCAGCTGTTTACCAAACCATCCCTTAAAAATCGCTAAAGTACACAGCAATTGTTCCTATTTACCTCTGTTTCTTTAACACCCTTCTCAGTCACTCCCAGATCATCATTACACACATTTGCTCAATATCCAGCTCCGTGGATAAAAGTTTACTGTCGAACATTGGTGAAGCGCATGTTAGCCATGTGCGCTGGATCTATTTAGTTTCTCCAAAATACGTCTTCCGAGAATACCTAACAAAACATTCACCCCGTGCTTTGGGACATGGCTTTGTTTTGCACTGCTTGATTCGGTCAGACAGGTAAAGCTGGTGGTTTTGCCCTAACTATATGGGCTGGCCTGATGTTATCTCCTGTTTAAATGAGTCTGAGAGTGGCCCTATCACAGCCAGTCCATTAAGATTGGCATCACCTAAACAACACGGCCGGATTTAGGAGCTCTGCGGCTAATAGTGCAATTAGGGAGAATAAACACGAGCCATACAAGCGCATACCGCCGGGTTTAAAGACTAATAACTTAAGTGTGAAATAGGCCAGTGTGGGTAAACAGAGTATTTTACGCTTGATTCATAACTGCATGAGGCTGGATGTGAAGTTTATTGATTGGACACAATCTAAAACATAAGTAGGCTAAATCTTATAGTCTAAACGAAACCTAGCTCAAGATCTGGAGATAGGTCTCACTGCTCACGGCTCCAAACAGAGTTGCCCCAGCTTCACTGAAAGGTGGACATATTCTCCTATGGGGACAATAACGTATACCTTACTTTACACCTCATCATCGGCACTTAAAGAGGGGGTATTATGTAAAATCGACTTTTTCAAGCTTTATATCATGTTATTATGTCATTCCCTCATTAAACACATGCCTGGAGTGTTGCCTTGGCTCATTCACATATTTTTGAGTAATCAGTAAAAACTTAGACGGCAGCCATTTTAGGTGTAGCTATGCCTCAGTCCTCCTAGGAACGCCCCCACCTCCTGGAGACGCCTCTGGACCTTTCGTCACCAGCCAAGCCACCAACCACTGCTCCTCAGCTCAGCAGAGCCCCCTCCCCGCACAGTAGTGTTGTTTAGATGCCACAGCAGTGTGCTGAAGGGGGCGTGTCGGAAAGCTTCTTAAAGAGACAGAGGCCTATTTCAAGACGTTCAGTACAGCCATTTTGAGAGAGCAATTTTATTCAAGGCAGTTATTTTAATTTACTGCATATACAGACCAACAGAAGGTTACGTCATCATTGTAGTATGCTATCGACTGGTGCTATGTGATTGAAAAAAGCATAATACCCCCTCTTTAAATCCCTGCAAATGCAATCGAAGTGTCCCCAAACATTGCCTAGAAACTGGTAATCATGAAGAGGATAGAAGGAGTGGCTGAGACTTGGGTCTATGTTGAATTTTCTTTTTGAATTTTTCCTTATGCGAGAGAAAGTAAAGTGACAAAGGAATGATCTTACTATGTTGATTGAGAGAACTTGAGTCAACGAGCCTGTTGTTTTTTTGTTTTTACATTTTAGCTTGGTTGACTGTCTTGGCAAAACTTCACAGCCAACCAAGTCACAGTAGTAACAGCAGCTCGCAGAGGAAACACATGGCGCACTAAACTGACCAAGACAAGGGAAAATCTGGACCAAACTTGTACTCAACCAGGCTAAAGCTAAAGCCTGAATAATAATAATAAAACAAGACCCCATGTACTTGCACCACAGACTGAAAAACACAGCTTTCTCAGTCTGTTACAAGCGACAGCGAAAGCCAGAGTGAAGTAGCTTTAAGGTTATGCAAGGTAATTCTATAAAGCCATTGTAATTCCCAAGCAGCGCCTTGACCTACAAGACTGCATTACAACTTTAGTCTCATTGCTGCAGTTTCGACATCTGTGGACATGCTGCTAATTGATTACAGAGCTCATAAAAATCAGATTTAGCTAATGTCATTTACCGTTCAGTCTCCAAGCCACTATCAACATCGCATGCTCTGTTATTGTCGTTGGCAGCGAGGCTACGCGAGTGAGAGTTTGGCAAATGAGCGGTCGCAGAGTGCAGGGAATTACATATTATTAAGCCGTAATCGATTCCCTCTGTCTAAATATCTGCAAATTGCGTAAGGGAAAATTGGGACGAATGTTTGGAGGGTGTTTTTTGTGTGTGTGTGTAGGTGGAGTGAAAGGTGAGACAGGCATTAGGGCAGGGGATTTGTGGGATACAGAGGGACTCCCTGAAGCGATTGTCCATGGTTTGTGATTGACAGGAGACGCACGGGGATCAGCTGGGACTCTGACCTCAGCTTTTTATGTCGCCATGTCTTTTGTTCGCAGCCTTGTGTAGAAATGTCACAAGAAACTGAATAGTATAGGGACGAAACTTTGAGAGAAGGTATGCTAGCAAACAGGGGGTAGAGAACATTAGCAAGTGCAGTAGTTAGCTATGCTAGCAATTAGTGCAACATATATTAAGGAGACACAAAGTAAAATCTCCTTTATTTATTTGAGCTTTTTTTTTTTTTCTCAAGCAGGCCATGGATAACAGTTATTCTTTGCAGCTGCTGTTTACATTCCAGCTAGTTTGTTTTTTATTTGTTTTTTTATATTCACCTCTTGTAACCCCCGCCTTAACTGAGCACATTGTCTCCAGTTTGGCTTTACCAAAATCTAAAAGCTTCTTGACAGGAGGGCAATAGTGCAATGCCTAATTTGAAAGAAAACGGTCACTTTTATGTTGGGCTTTTGTCACTTTTTATTTTGTTTTTGTCGCTTTTTTTGTCGCATTTTCATCCTCTTTTTTGTCGCTATTTTGACACTGCTTTCAAGAAGCTTTCAGATTTGGCTAAAGCCAAACTGGGGAAAGTGTGCTGCGGTTAAGAGGTCAAACCAACTCATATACTTTAAGAATAGCAGCACATTTACAGCAACTATCACTCAGACAACCATACTCAAACAATGATAATCAGTGTATATAACCCTCCAATGTACTAGAAGCATAATGTTTACAAGAACTATACATTATATATTGTTATTATACGGCCCTTCACAATGCAAGTAGAACGCTCCATTGACTTGAATGTGATTTCCCAACGTTCTACCGGTCATTATTTTCTGATAGAAGACCTCTGAAAAAAATAATGACCGCTGCCAATGGCAACGGAGTTTGTGCTTGTAATACAGGTCTTTCATATCACTCCGCAAGTAGTAGTAGAGGACAGGCGGACACTATCTCTGTCCCCGTCCCTGCGAGAGAAGTTGGGGGAATCGCTCGTGAAGTTAACGGGAGTCCGACTTTCAACTTACCCAGAGATTCACCACCATTCCTCCTCTCTAACTGCACCTTCAACTAAGTAGCTAGGCTAGCAATAAGTAGCTAGCCGTGCTGCTACTAGCCTAGCCACACTGCCTGGAATTAACAAACGTTGCCAAGCAACGCGCAAACGTTTGGGAACTATTTGCCGCGGAAATCATTAAATAAACCTTTCTGCCTTCATAAAAGTGTATGAAGTTTATTTGTGTGTGTACAGTTGGCAAACAGCCGTATAATAAGCGGGATAATGTATAGCACGCCGGTCATTATCGGGAACTGGAACTGGTCTTGTTTCGCCCTGAAGGTATAATGACCGGCGTTCTATACATTATCCCTTACTTAATCCAATATCCCTAAACACAAGTGACTGCTATCAGATACTGCACCATATAGTACCATCATTATGAAAATATTAATATAGACACATACACAAACAGTACATGTGTTCATTTTCTGTATTTTATTGCAGCATAGAGGGAACATGAAACTGTTGTGTTCATCACGGTGCCATTGCTTTGCTGCAGGCTGTTAGCTGAAGGTGAAAGCCTGTTTTTCACTGTTTTAGAATGTGCACCCGTCACGTTTCGAAATCTTGACCAATCTAGTTTTCACTCCTAGTACTACTACTACTGGCGTTACTGTTTTCTTCACATAAACATCACTTCGACATAAAATGCAAAAAGAACGTGAAGCATTGTAGCCTCAGTGTGCCCAGTTTAAAAAGTGACTTGACTCATTTGGTGCTGAGCAATGCATTATGAGCGTGTGATATGTTTGTGACTCCCAATACTAGACCCAACTCCACGTCCACAGCCTCCCGTGTGCCGTTTTCCCCCGACTTGTGATTGACAGGCTACACGCTTGGATCAGCTGAGCCCCTGACCCCCTTTGCATTTTTACCTCTCTGTCCCGCTCTCCCTCTCTTTACTCGAGCAACATGAGAAGATCCGGGGTGGGACAGCTCGGGGCAGCGACCTGCTCTTATGAGGGTTGGGGTGGGGGGGGTCACTCCCAAACAAAGGCCATTCAGGTAAAGTGCTCCTCGCCGGGGCCGTAGACGCACAGGCTCCCGGGGGGCCAGATAAGGGCAGCCGCGTTTGCACAGCCATCAGCGGGGCGAGGTGAGCGCTCTATCAGTGAAAGAGAAAGAGGCAAAACAACATTGTGACAGGTGAGTAAACAAGAGTCCGAATAAAGCCCCGCACATTGCACATTCCACAAACGACTCGTGCTGAAAATATGCCATGCTGGAAGAATAAGCCGCTTTATAGACGGCTAATCTTGGGCAACCTCAGGACTTTACGAATCGCGTTATGAGAAAAGAGCACTCCCAAAACAGCACATTTAGTACCTGCCCTTGTCGACGGGTCATGTGACGTACAGGAGCTGTAGTAAAGGACAGTAAACCTGTTGATTCATCCACATTTAAAGGGGGGGGGGGTATTATGTAAAATCGACTTTTTCAAGCTTTATATCATGTTATTATGTCATTCCCTCATTAAACACATGCCTGGAGTGTTGCCTTGGCTCATTCACATATTTTTGAGTAATCAGTAAAAACTTAGACGGCAGCCATTTTAGGTGTAGCTATGCCTCAGTCCTCCTAGGAACGCCCCCACCTCCTGGAGACGCCTCTGGACCTTTCGTCACCAGCCAAGCCACCAACCACTGCTCCTCAGCTCAGCAGAGCCCCCTCCCCGCACAGTAGTGTTGTTTAGATGCCACAGCAGTGTGCTGAAGGGGGCGTGTCGGAAAGCTTCTTAAAGAGACAGAGGCATATTTCAAGACGTTCAGTACAGCCATTTTGAGAGAGCAATTTTATTCAAGGCAGTTATTTTAATTTACTGCATATACAGACCAACAGAAGGTTACGTCATCATTGTAGTATGCTATAGACTGGTGCTATGTGATTGAAAAAAGCATAATACCCCCTCTTTAACTATTTCTCTGCCATCCACCACATGTACGTTGTGTTTTACTCACACACACCAGACATATATTTTCAGAAAGTACAAGGTTTTAGCTTTTAAATGAGGCATTGCAATGAAAACATGTAAAAAAAACAAACAAACAATGAAAACCCAGACAAAAACAGGGACAAAAGCACCAACAAAAAAAACAATGAAAACATACCAAAAAAGCCCCATAAGAAATTGACAAAAAATGCTGAATACGCAACAAAAATGTGATAAAATTTTTTAAAACGCAGCAAAAATGTGCTGGAAAAGCAACAATAACGCAACAAAAAAGTGTCAAAAATGAAAACGGCTTCGTGTCCGTCTAGAACTGATCTTCTCTCGACTTCTCCAGCCCTATGTAAAATAACACCCACGCGAACTTCCCTGAATAAGGTGAATAGGCCGTAATATAAACTCTCCACGCAAGAAGCTTTTAGATTTGGGTAACGCCGAACCCGAAGCAAACGCGCTCGGTTAAGTTTGAGTCTATGATTATAAAACGACCTTCAACACGCAGGGAGTTGCTTATGCTTTACATTTTTTGCAATCGACAGGACAGGACGCCTTTTGTTTATGTAGTGCCATGTTGAAACCTCACCTATTGGGCTCATGCAAGAGTACAAAACTATTGATCGGTCTATTTATTCAATCATGTCGTCCTTGGTGCGCTTTGATAAGATAATGCAAATAGAGCTAAATGCCAATGTTATTGTCCAATGAGCTGGTTTGATTTTGGTGACACCCGATGCTATTTCTGATATGTTTGAAATCTATATGAGCATTAGCATTTACAATTACAAATTACAAGTTACTGTGTATGGTACTGGATCACTTTAATAATAGCCAGACAAAATGCTAAAAACCTTCCAGACTTTCTCTTCCACCAACTAACGTAGACCTTTGAGCAAGCCCTCAGACGTCCAAGAGATTTCCAGTTCAGTAAAGTTCCAACCAGCGGTCAACCCACTCCAGACTTTCTAAAAAAAGGAACACAGACGTTACCTGACTTGCACTCCCGCTAATGCGAGTAGGTTTGCTCCGATCAATAGCGTTTGATTAGCCTGTCTCCACGCTAAGTGCAGCAGACGGAGAGCTGACGACTGACCAGACGCTAATGATGGACCGGGGGGGGGGTTGGGGCCTGGTCAGTGAAGTTGTTTTCAGGTTTTCTTATCTCATCAGCCTAAGTGGCATGGACCTGTTCTTGAGGTCTACTCACAATGCAAGAACATTGGGTTAATGAAGTTAGCGATGTCTCCTGCAAATATTGATCATTTCTGCTTCGACTGACATCGCTCTGACTTGATCATTAGTTGCGAGTCGGCGTAGCGACTGCATGTGATCCTTTTATTCAAATGTTAATATGCAGGGCGGGTAATGGATTGGCCGTCAGCCTCAGCACTCAATAATCAATAAGGCGGGTGATTTGGACGTCTCACTATATTCAATTATTAATGCGGTGTGTCAATACCATGTTTTGGTCCTTATCACTGCAGTGTTTCCAAGCCTTTTTGACCAGCGGCACATTATTTTCCATTTGAAATGTCCTTCAGCGCTCCACCAAAGAAACAAAAGTAAATTCACTGAAATATAAGGAAAGCCTAATCTCCATTGACTTACTTAGTGTGAAACCTGGGCCTGTTTTACAACACAAAGCTGATATTATTGCAGGAATGGAAGAAAGACAAGTGACAGACAGGTGATCAGGTGGAATTGGGTAATCTTCCAAGGCATTGGTTGGGAAATACTGCTCCGAAACAGACACTTGGCAGCAGTGATCATACTGTATTTGTAGCAACACAAGTCATTGTAGTTGTATTGGTATTAGTATTAGTAGGACTAATTTTAGCAGTTGTATAGTCGTAGCAGAAATATTAGACAATAGATTTTACTGAGTTACTGCAGTGATATTTTGCTCTGATTTGTTGTTTTATTTTCTTCTCTTAGGCGATTACTCTAAAGCCAGTGTTGGGTAAACTACAGCTCATTGGTAAGTAAGTAAGTACGTACACTTTACCTGTATAGTATTTTTCACAGACACAAAGTCACAAAGTGATTCACAGTAAAAACAGATAGGAAAACATCTTAAGTAGATAGGGCTGGGTAGGGCTTTTTGAAAAAAAGGGGAAAAAATGGGGAAAACATTTGGAAAAATAAGTTGAACATTTTAGGGAAATTTGGAGGGAAAAAATTAAAAAATTGGCAAAGAAAATGTGAAAAAAAACAATGGGAGATTTGGGGTAAAAATTTGGGAAAAAGTGGAATGTTTTTTGGAAAAATTGAAAGAAAATATGGAAAAATGTTTTGGAGGAAAATGTGAAGAAATTGATGAAAAATGGGGGGAAAGTGTTTTTTCTGCCTCTATCTATCTATCTATCTATCTATCTATCTATCTATCTATGACACATACTTTAGTTCAGGGATCGGTATCGAAAACCAAGTATCGTTAAAGTACCGATATCAATTTTTTTTTTACGGTACCCAACCCTATACTCATGGGCCGAATGCAGCCCACCTACAATCCGGCCCACCAAAGATCCAAAGCACTGTCCAACAGCACTAGAGCAGCGCTAAGAACTACCACCGCTGACCAGAATCAGAACAGGCTGACATAAAGAAAGGTAATGCGTAACTGCTGCTACTTTTTCAAATCTGGTTTAGGTGATCACAGCACTTGTTAGACTCACCATGAAAGTGCAGCCAATGTGGTCCATGGATGAAAAAGTTTGCCTTGTATGCCTGCCCTGAGCACCGGTCCAACAGGTCACGCAGATAAAATCCTTTCTTTGTAGATCATGTTTGTCACCTGTGGCCAAAGTCTCCAAACCCTGACCTCAAAGGCGTCTCCTCTCTGGACACCTGCAACTCTCTCGTCTTACGTGCAACAAGAATACCAGCTTTGATTTGAAGATATAGATTTATATATCTAGAATATGTACATTGAACACCTTTTTTACAGAATTGTTTAGTATCACTTTATTTTACAGTACCTTGACGCATAGTACTTTACATGATGCAATAGGACACAAGGCTCTTATGGTTAGGGCTTAAGGTTAGGGTTATGTCTTAATACATTATGTACCTACAAACTACAAATACATATTATTCCATTGTTATTCCAACCCATAGGTACAAGTTATTACAGATTGCATTGTATTAAGTTAGGTACAATGTATCAAGGGTACTGTAAAATAAAGTGTTACCCAAAGTTTTATCAACAAAGCTTTTTCTTAGTTGCACAGTTTACTCAATAAGCTCGCAAACTATCACTGTGCATAGGAAGAAGCCAAGAGAAAGAGAAAAATGTGGACAATAATTTAATTATGGCTATGCTCTCACACACACACACACAAAAAGTCCCTCTATCCTAGTCATAGATATTATGCCATTTCCTCTCAGCGTTGCCTCAATATAGTCTATAATATAGAACACTAGACTAACCCAGTGTCCCGCATTACGCGCTAATTCCAATAATTTCAATCTAAGTGCACATCTTGGTCACTAAATTGCCTGTATTTCAAGCTGGACTATGCGCCAGTCCATCTTTCCCATCTCCCGTGCCCTCATTTTTGAAAGCAGGTTGTCATTCTTCCGCCTTTTGTATCCGTGCGCCCCATTCAACTCAGCGCCCCCCCCCCACTCAGCTCTTTCTCCTCATTCACTCTAGGGCCTAATTATGAGCCCGGCTTTGGATAAATGCGTGTATTTTTTCCTACGCAAGAAGCAGCAAACCTGGATTTTTCTTTTTTTCTTTTCCGTCTGTCTTTCTTTCTTTCTCTTTTTTTTTTTTTTTGCTTGACAGTGGCTTGAATTCTCGGCTCAAGTAGGTTTTATGAAGCAGATTTGAAGTGGATAGACACAGATTTCCAGGGGAGCGGTAATTGTGGAGTATACTGTAATGCTAGGACCGCGCAATTAGGGGTCCGCGAGCTGAAAGGGACGCCTAATAGGGGACAAAAGCTCACGCTCATGGGCCTATTAGTTGTGCAGGAAGTGGGGCTATTGTGTGGGCTTCTTCCAATCGGGGGAAGAAGAGGCGGGGCTTGTCCAAGTCCTTTCTAAACTGCTGCATAGCAAAGTGGTAATACCTTTAAGCTTTTATAAACAAAGGCGGAATGGGATTATGGGTTGAGGAGAGTGACTTCCTGGGCAATGTTTAACTTCCTAATGCAGGGTTTAGGGGGAAAAAGGCTAAAAAAGTGGGCTGTTTAGAGGTATAATTAGTCCAACATGTAACAATGAATGACTATGAGCAAGAAAGGCCACATGCTATTGCACGCGGCGGTTCGCTTGATAACGCTTTTTGGAGTTGAGGAATAACCATGACTTTTGAGGTTGCAGTGATAATACCAAAAGCATGGCTCTGAACTAGGGTCAGAACCCAGAAGTGGGTCAGGAAAATTTGGGAGAAATTGCTTTCAGTATTTATCTTCTGAATGAGTATTGGAAAACTTTGCTTGAGTCTGTTGAAGACGACGTTGTATTGTTTTAATCATAGTCTTTCACTCTGTCGATTGTGAAATGCAATATTGATCTAAAACAGCTGGAAAACAATCCAATAGTTTCACTTCCTGGTTTTCACGCAATCTCCCTGTAAGCCCCTCCCACCCACCTCCTAAAAAGATCTCTAAAAAGTTGATTTTGCATAATAATAATACCCCCTGTAAAAAGACATGTTCCAAATTGTGTATAGATTCTGATTACAGCTTTTGGCTAGTTTAGTATTTAAATCATGAATAAACTGTGGGTGAGTATAGTATATAAACTGGAATAAATGTTGACACCATGCAACCACTAGACTAAAGACCTCAAACAGAAGTTTTCATGAAACTTAATGAGTAAAGTTCCTATAAATTCATACAGAAAATGGCTGGATTTATCTAATGATAACATCAGTTGCATAATTATCATTTTATTTCAGTGAAGCAGCAATTTTAATGAAGAAATGTTGGGCAGAAAAGTTATTTTTATTAGAATTTTTAAGCTGCTGACAGGAAGTGACATAGATGAACATTCCAGAGCAGTTTGACTCATTTCCCGTTGACTTCACATGGTTGCACGGCAACAGTTTAAAATTGTTTACCTTCTTCTATGTCACTTCCTGTCGGTGTCCAATAAGGAAGTGAAAACATAAACATCACAAAAATGGCCAAACTAAAGAAAGCTGCGATCAATACAATGTTAACTATGTTTTAGCAAAAATTGTGTCTAATGTGTCATATGCTCTTTAAGCTAAAAAACATTGTTATGTATTAGCTCCAGTATGTTTTTTTGTTATATATATAATTATATTAAAAGCTATGGGTTAAATAATCCAAGCTCTTTACAAATATAAGCTTTTCCCTTTTAGTGACAGCTTCCTTCACCTCTTAACATAGCTCTTATGTGTGTCCTGTTTAGCTAATTTAGATAGACATTTCCTCTTCCCGTGTTTGCCCAATTTGTGCCCCAAATGGCCCCCTCCTTCCCCTTAAACTGCCGACTCAGGATTTCGTACCGCACATGGGAACCAATAGACCATGCCCTGCCTAATCTCTGCCAATTTATCTCTCACCCCAATCAACCCCCGAGCCAATGAGGTCTCCTGGCAATTAAATTTAAGCATTCAGATATTGTCATGCGGGAAATTGGGTTTTGGTGGGAAAACTTTCAGTCTAAAAATAATGGATTCATGCTAAAACAGGCGCGTGTACTTCCTAAATCTGGAGGTGCGGTACTCGAGCAACTGGATTTCAAAGTAGTTTTAGCTCTAATGAGACTGTAACTATATAAGCAAGAAAAGCATCATGTCGGCACACAAGAGTAAAGTCTGTCTAACCAACATTTATTTGATCTATTTGTTGTTATGTACTCTTTAATAATGTTAGCATTTTCACATATTTAATGTTTTCTATTGGATTACAGCTAAAACATGAATCAGACTTTTCCACTTACAATTAACCTGTTGTTAGTATTTAGCCTCTCCTCCTCTCCGCTATGGGGCCGTAGTTACACGATCCAAGTCTAGTTACACAAAATTAAACATGTCGATTTTCTAAGCGGATAAAAAGGGGTACTATATTGTAAGGCGTAATAACACCAGGAGCACTTCGATGCCTGCACAGTAAAGTGATATTACTGCGCGGACGCCGAAGTGCCCCTTACAATATCTTTTTTGCATGACTGAGGACACGCACCAGACAGTTACGCATCAACTCGTCTAAGCTCAGGTAATAACATTACAACTCAGTATGGAAAAACGGTGGCCTGTTCCTTTAAGTAAATATTTCAGCTACACTACCCACCGCTAGATTTACGTACATACGCCTTAAAGCAGTACTAAGTAACTCTTGCCCCTAGAGGCCATAAGCGCAATGGCAGGTGTCGTAGCAAGTTACGACTTTTTAACGTATTAAATGTCTTGGAGAGTAAATACTACGCTGACAGAAAAGGCGAAGGGGGCGAGGGGTGTTGTACATCCAGTTATACAATGGAAATATTTTTTTTCACTCAAACATGGCTGTAAATACTGTTTAAAGTGGCGCTAGCCCGCAGTTAGCTTTGCCTGTTAGCCTGTTAGCTTCTTTTCCGTGATTCTATTAGTGTGTATTGGTTGCTCCGACCCGGTGGCAGTCAAGTTGCAAGCATGGTTTTCTGGCCAGAGACACCAGGGGGAGATGAAAGACCCCCCAATCATCCCATTAACACTTGTATTACCCCCAGAGGGACTATGAAAAGGATTTATTTAGGTAAACGCGTTACTTAGTAGTGCTTTAATGATATAGGTTTCCATGTCTGATGCTTCTTCTGGTAGAACCATTTATGAAGAGGCAGGCACAAGTTGCTTTTGGGATTCACAGAATGAATGCAACCACCACAAAAATGTCACTCCCCTGCATAATACCTGTGCATTTTCATGAAACTTCCTATTTATAACATGGGAAGACTCCATAGCTCCATGTTATGATCCCATAAGTGCTGTCAGTGGATTATTATGCATGGGTAATGTTAATATTTGAGGTGGGGAAAAAACAGGAACCATTTCTGATCCTCCCAAGCTGTATTTTTGTTCACCATTATCCGAGATATTATATCTATTATTTGCGATAATCCCCTATCACTCAAGACACCGCCACGAGTTGCGTTTTTTTTTTCCTTCTTAAATTTTTGTATTCCTGTTTTGACATTCTCTTCCAATTACAGTGACAATTGCTCGGGTAATTTTATGAATAGCATCCCCGGCCTAGTGCGCCTTGTTAGTCAAATCCACATTCGGCAGCCCCTTTTCATAACAGCGGTGGAGGAGTTTGACAAGCTGTTTACGCTAAGCCTGAGCAAATCAAATTCAGAGTTTGCCTTCCCCTCTCTCCCGGTTAATCTCGTTTTGTTTACCGCCGGAGCTAAGTGCATTTGCATCTGGGAGCCCTGTCTGTGTTTACTCTCTCTCTCTCTCTCTCCCTCTACTGTACTGGATTGCAGCCAAACAGCGGCTAATGTTACGAAATGAGGGGGAGCCAGCTGTTTACTCTCGAACAAGTCTAATCTGACGCTGAGGCAGAGCTGCAGAGCGAAGAGGTAGCGCACAGAAGTGAATGGTGGGTATTTGTGGGGTTTTGGGCGGGTAAATTGTCAAATGATTGGGTTTTGTATCAAAGACTCTATCTATCTATCTATGAAGAGTAGACTTGAAGAGAGGGGAACAAGCTTGGAGAGATGTTTGCCGACTAAGCTGTAAATTGTTGGTTAATTTCTCTGATTGCATACTCTCTGTGTCCTTGGGCATGGCAATTCACCTCCCAGTGCATGAAAGAGTGTGGCTGGTAGTTTTGACGGTGATTGGCTATGCGCGCCATGGCATCACCTGATAAATCAGTTTTTGCTAGAAAACCTGTTTCGTACCACCACTGCCGCATTCTTGAGACGTACAACCTTCTAAACTTCGAAAATTTTAAATACTTTAAATTTGCTTGTATGGTCTACAAAATATTCAATGGACTTGCACCACCGCCATTAAGGGAATTCGTAAAATTGAAATCCTCTTCTGGCAGAGCCACTCGGTCTATGGTTCGAGGAGACTGTGAAGTGGCCTTCAGACATACCACCTTTGGCCAGACTGTTCTTTCAGTCAGGGGCTGTAACATCTGGAACAGCATCCCTCTCACTATAAGAGAATGCCCCACGTTTAACACATTTAGGACTCAATTGAAAAATTGGTTGAAATCCAATCAACGATGTGCTCATTAGACCTCCTGGTGCAGGACTGAGCCAAGTGTCAGGATCCTCTGCACAGATGTTGCTTTGTAAATAATAATTGTACATATTTATCCTTATGTTTGTTTGAACTGTATGACCTGCCCTTGCACTAAAATCTCCATTCTATTGTGCAAGTCACAGAACGAACATTCAGATGTTATTAATGTATGAATTGTATCAACATTCATTATGTAAGTATGTAGCCTCAACTTTTAAATTGTTTTATGTTTTATAATTGTTGTTGGCATTATACACCTTGTGAACAGTTGAAAACTAGCTTTGCAGCTAATACTGACACATTTACAGAAATGTTCATTAATGTGTACTGTCCCGGTCAAATAAAAAAATGGCACTTCCTGTTTATTATGTGGCCATACCGCCTTTGCGATGCCCAATCCCGTCAGACCTTGGAAGCTAAGCAGGGTAGGGCCTGGTTAGTACTTGGATGGGAGACCATTCAGTAACACCAGGAAGCCTAGCGAATGTAGTGAGTGAGTGAGTGGTTGGTGGTGGTGGCTGATGTGCACAGACTGGTTGCCTCGCTTATCATCACCGAGTATGGAGTGAATGAATAATGCACCAAATTGTAAAGCGACTTTGAGCGTCTGGAAAAGCGCTATATAAGACTAATGCATTATTATTATTATTATTATTATTATCTGTCCTCTGACTTCCTGTACGCCCAGACTCCTGGTTGTTGGTTGTTGCTCCTCGTCGCTCTCCATCTCAGGTAGTATCATATTGGTTGCTAAAAGGCCATAGTGGCTGAGTGGATCGGCTGCAGTGACTCGGACTTCACTGTCAAAGCTACAATGCTATTGACTTTAGTATGGTGTACTGTAAACTTATGACCATGGTAAACCTGAAAAATGCAATTTTAAAAACTCAATGTTTTTTCAAACATCCTCCATGTTTTCAAACCAACTGTAGAGATTATTTTATGTGTTCACATTTGTGATTTGCTAATACATAATAAATAAGAATTACTTTTAATTATATTGTTTGTGATTATTGTAGTGTAATTCCTGCATGTATAATATTCATTTTAGGGGTAAAATACAATGAAATACAAATAACACACTTTTTAACACAAAATGTGTTAAAAAAATGCACATCCCTGTGTCTAGTTAAGGACAACACAACATGTGTTGTTTTTAACGCAGTCAGTGTGTTGAAATGTTTAACACAAAAAAATATGTTAAATATCTCAACACACTGACTGTGTTAAAAACAACACATGTTATGCAGTCCTTAACTAGACACAGGGATGTGCATTTTTTTAACACATTTTGTGTTGTTTTCAACACATCTGTTTTAAGAGTGAAGGAGGGTCGTCACTGCCGCCTGCCTTTTACCACTTTTTGATTCACCTTTTCTGTGATTATTCTCCTGTCAGTGGATTTGTGGAGCGGTCGTGTGTGCGCTTGAACTACAGCACTGTGTTAACTCTGATAACTGAAAATACGGACTAAGAAACAAACGATTCAACTACAGAATGTTAAAAAATCAACTCAAGACTCTTGCATCAATCTGCTTTGCCTCTGTGATCTATTTGTTATCAACAACGAACCTACACGCTTTACTTCAGGTGCTGACCATCTCCAGCTGGCGTTGATTGGTATAGTTTATGTTTAAACTCCTCAAGATGTGAAGAGAGACAGTCCACATTGTATTTCATAATGCTTCAGTGTATTATGGGCTCACACCGTAGGGCTCTTTGGCGCTCGCACATTGTAATAGGGAACATCCGATCCCACCTTTAGCCAAGTGAAGGTCTAAAAGGGTTCACAGTTTGTGCCATGACCTCGCCTTTACAATCCAGCAAACCAAAAGACTCATAAGGGTTTGGTTGGACTCATCCATGTGCCGTTGGTCCTGTATAGCAAAGGAAGTCGAGGTAATTTGACTCTGCAAGTGAGGAAGGAAATGCACGAGGGTCAAATATCGCCAGGTTTCTCTCTTTAAAATAGTTAATGGGCTTGATCTCACCTGTTGTGTTTCTTTCTTCTTTATGTCCACAGGTCCCAAGGTCTCGGCACGGACCGGGTTCCCATTGCCTTTAACCCGGACAGTGTGCATCATTAGCCCTGTGGACACCAGCGCGAGTGGGTGGGGGTCATGCACAGAAGCGGCACATGTGGGGCCACGTAATGAAAGATAAATAAACGCAATACTAAAGGGAGGGGTGAGACGGTGACACCTGGATAATATGACAGAATGAATGAGTATGATAAGAAAATTAAATCTTGTTACTGCGTGTTAACCTCTTACCCCAGTTTCTCCAGTTCAGCATTAACCAAATCTTAAAGCTTCTGGGCGAGAGTCTTTAGGCCAGTGTAACGCCTCATTTGAAAGCTGAGACCTACAAAACTGATCGAAACGGATCTTTGTCTTCACGTGGTTACTGTGTTGTGGTCACTTTACCATGGCTTTTTGTGGCTTTTAAGGGAATGCCTATAGAATCAGTGGTTGTGTCCTTGGGCGATTACTTCATCCACCTTGCCTGTGTGAGTGAGTTGGTGGTGGTGGTCGGAGAGGCCGATGACACAGATAGGCAACATCGCTTATGCTAGTCTACTGTGGATACAATAATAGCTTACCACCACATCTACAGTATATTTTGCGTACAAACAGAGGTGTGCCAGTGCTTTTGCTGGTAGCCTAAGGGTGTCGCTCTTTTTTTCCTAATCATGTTCTAACCATGACGCTATCTTGTTCTTTACATTAACATCACGCGCAGGACAAACGACAACCTACTTCTCCCACTGTGAGTTAAACACTGTCCAGGTCTGGAATATGGATGGTCCTGCTCTAGCGCTAAAGTGCATATGACAGGTTTTAATGCTTTTGAAAATATGACTTATTTAGATGGATAACATCAGTTGTAAGTTCATCAGTTGCGTAATTATCATTTTATGTGAAGCAGCAATTTTAATGAAGAACTGTTGGGCAGAAAAGCAGTTTGACTCACTCATTTCCCATATGTTTGTGACATCACACACATTAATGAACTACCTCCGGGTCCAAACTGTTGATAGTTCCATAGATAAACACAGATTTTTTTTTTTTTTCATCTGAATCTTATCTGAAAAGCCCTCCATTGGCTCCCAGTCACTTTTCGTTTCAATTTTAAAATCCTGGTGTTGACCTTCAGAGCCTTGCATGGTCAGGCTCCCTCTTACATTAGAGACTTGTTGTGTCCTTATTCTCCCTCTCGGAGGCTGAGGTCTCAGGATCAGAACCTTCTCATGGTCCCTCGTACCCGTTACAAGACGAGAGGAGATCGCTCCTTCCAGGTGGTCGCGCCGACGCTCTGGAACGATCTTCCGCTTTCCTTGCGCTTACTTGATTGTGTTGATGTTTTTAAGAGTAAACTGAAAACCTACTTGTTTGAAAAAGCATTTTAATTCCAGTGGGAAAGGGCTTGTTTTTGACCACCATGTTTTGTGATTGTAAATGTAAATGTACTTTTATTTCCATTTGTATTTTTTTTTACTTACTTACTTACTTACTGAATCTCCTGCTGAAATAACAACAGAAAAAAGGCCAAAAAACTGTTGAACAATATAGTTCACCATTTCTCCAGGTAAAATGATGATATTTTTATATTTAAAATAAGCCTTCGCTGTGTATGGAAAATAATTTGCTAATTAATGCCAGAAAAGTATCTAAATGTAATATTTCTCTGTGATCAAATGTTTAGAAAGAGCCTTGTAGTCGGCTCTACAACAGGTTAAAATCAGCTAAATCCCACTATGAATACAGCTAAAGCTCCGTTGGACCAGGAAGTCGAGCGATGACATCATCACTTAACAAACGTATTGACTAAAATGGTTTACCTTCCTCTATGTCACTTCCTGTCAGTGTCCAATAAGGAAGTGAAACTATAAACATCACAAAAATGGCCAAACTAAAGAACGCTGGGTACAATCTTTAGCAAAATGTAAAATATAATCGTGGTAACTATGTTTTAACATAAAATTCGTCTCATGTGTCATACGCACTTTAAAGAGCGTGGGGCAAAGTGAAAACACCAGAACGTGGGCCCTCCCTCCTATTGCAAAGTATGTGTCCCCTTGTGTCGCAACTAGTCTACAAAATGTTTTAAATCCTCTCCTACTTGGGACACATTCATTCCCAATAAAACCCATCCAATCAAAATGAGTTAGACTACACGGTTTTTGGATGAAATTAAAATAAGTACAAACGTAATGACACCCTTTTACTAATTGCAGCTAGTGTTATAATCCACAGCTGTGTCCGTGATTGAGAAAACTACAGTGTGAGGCCTAATCCTAATGACAGACAACACTAAACTCTCCTTCCCCACCCAATTTAAATGTCAATGTTATAAGACCACAGTGAGCTTAACATGGGCCCACTACAGTACAACACAATTAGCAGACCTCCACTGTTGCCTTAAGCTTAAAGACACATACCTCCAGCTCATCACCGCCTGCTGATAACAAACAATTGACTCACGGCGGCGTTAGCTTTTGCAAGACGTGACCTATTGTCTTGCTAATGCGGCTAACGTGGTGCAGGGGGGGGGTAAAAAAAAAGGAGAAAAAGATTAGCCGGCAAATTTCACATCTCCGCTGAAGACTCAATTAACACTTGGGAACTCGCGATGCAGCCTTGGTTTAATAATGTAGGCTAATAGTCGGAACATATCTACGCGCCGCTTTGAAGGCGGAGAAAATGTGCTGAGTCGAGCGACATAAACAAAGAAAATATGGCTCGTGATTTGGATGTTGTAGCTTCAAAGTTACCGTCGAGCAGGAGGTTTGGAGATCAGTGGAAATCAGGTACAAATGGGTGGGCACGTACTGGTTTGTAAAGGTTTTCAAAGTCGTTTTAAGTTACCTGATGCCACTGATTATTACTTGCAAACAAAACCTCTTGAGGTAAGAAGTGAAATGGCCTCAATTTTAAAACAGATGACAGGTCAGACAAAGGGGGTGAAAAGCAGAGAAAGACATTCAGCAAATAGTCGGAGCTGGGACTCAAACCCTACAGTATATATGCTCATAATCGGGCCCCACACTGAGCTCATTGTTGTTTATTTCACTTTATTTATATAGCACCTTTCACAGACAAAATCACAAAGTGCTTCACAAAGAACAAGAGGATCATAAAAACAAGTATTACAGAAAATTAACATAGAAACAATCACAATCACAGCCTTGTCAACTAAAAGCTCGACTGGACAGCCATGTGTTCAGCTGCTTTTTGAAAGAATCAACAGAGTCGGCTATACGTAGCGACAGAGGAAGGTCATTCCACAATTTAGGAGCAACGGCTTTAAAGAGGGGGTATTATGCTTTTTTCAATCACATAGCACCAGTCTATAGCATACTACAATGATGACGTAACCTTCTGTTGGTCTGTATATGCAGTAAATTAAAATAACTGCCTTGAATAAAATTGCTCTCTCAAAATGGCTGTACTGAACGTCTTGAAATAGGCCTCTGTCTCTTTAAGAAGCTTTCCGACACGCCCCCTTCAGCACACTGCTGTGGCATCTAAACAACACTACTGTGCGGGGAGGGGGCTCTGCTGAGCTGAGGAGCAGTGGTTGGTGGCTTGGCTGGTGACAAAAGGTCCAGAGGCGTCTCCAGGAGGTGGGGGCGTTCCTAGGAGGACTGAGGCATAGCTACACCTAAAATGGCTGCCGTCTAAGTTTTTACTGATTACTCAAAAATATGTGAATGAGCCAAGGCAACACTCCAGGCATGTGTTTAATGAGGGAATGACATAATAACATGATATAAAGCTTGAAAAAGTCGATTTTACATAATACCCCCTCTTTAAAGGACAGGTCTCCTCTGGTTTTAAAGCGGGTCACTCGGACAGTGAGGAAGTTCTAGCCCGAGGACCTAAGGAAACGATGAGGGGGCGGAGCCGAGAAACTCAGGTTCCAGGGGGCACCAACAATTAAACCATTGCATCTAAACTCAGTTAATTTCCACAATTATTTTGGGTGTAGTTTTTGAGAGTGAATAAGCAACTCCCCTCGCTCCATTATTTGTTAGTTTTTTGGGGTGCACTGCCAAAACATTTCTGCTTCGGGCACCACAGAGGCTAGCAGCGGCCCTGCTCAAACCCACAACGCTGTGGACTTTGCAGTATCCTTACCAAATGTGCAGCAGCCTGAACCTGTAGACTCTCAACGGAACAGAAATCCTTTTTTTTACAATGGAAAACTCGAACGAACAGTAGGCAAATGTTGGAAAAGATCACACAATTATGAATCACATTCTGTTTTTTAATGTTTTTTTTTAGTAACTAAGTAGTTGTAGAGTTGAGCTGTAATGACTTAGTGGTGGTTTGTTTTAACATATTTATAACAACATTTTCAAATAACCCAAATATTAAATTTAGATAAAAATGATTTACACAACACACTTTTTACCATTTTCAGTCCTTTCCTCCCAGTTGAGAACCACCACCTGCAAATATTTTACAATAGCCTGTAGGTTATTCAAAGCGCTCCATCGCTGGTATGTACACATGTAGATGTAGCTCGCACGTTTCCAAAGCTCGAATACGACTTCACCACTTCATGCCCGTGCTTGATTTTCCCATTTTTTTCCCTTCCTCAAAAGGATCAAACGGAGTCAGACTGTGGCCGCTCATCAAGTGTGGAAAGCGCCTTTCTTTTTCCATGCGTAGGGAGTGTTTCCGCCCTGTGGCAAGAACATCTCGGTATCCCAATGTAATTATCCGGGTGGGACACTCACTCCTCACCGTTGGGGCAAAGATTCCGGTCGTACAGGCGTGTGGAGATTTGATTTGAATGAAAAGGCATGTGTTACGGCCTATAGGCTTTGGGGGCATCTAAATGCATGGAGTCCCAGTGTCCATGTACAATACCGGTTAAATCCATCACCAGTTTTGTGACTTTCAATAATGTGATTAGCATTTTGAATATACCCTTGGACAAAGTGGTAGGTGCAATATGGAGACGGTGCCCATGTCTGTTTTCATAGGCCATATGTCTGAAATCTTGTTGGTCTTTTGCTATCACCTTCATTGAATGTCACTGATAGCACACCACATAGGCATAATTCCTCACTTCCAAAATACAAGCTTGGCCATAAACATGAAGTAATATTTTCCAGTTCTTTCTAGTTCCCAACTCCATTGTATTTGAAAGGCTGAGACGTACACTGACTAGTTAATATGCAACAAACAAAAGGACGTACTTCGGTTCCCGATTACAGCTGTTGGACTGATTCTAACAGACTCTACTCTAAAGACTCCATAGAAGCACTGGGTAAGCACAAGGTATGTCTTTCCTTGCAATAATTATGTTTTAACAGACTCTCCTCAGTGAGAGCATTTGTAAGCTGCTGTGTTAGCACTAGCCATGTTAGAAGTAGCGAATGCGATTAGCCTATTTATTTATTTATTTATTATGGAATCAAGGTGATGACTGTACTACTGAGAAAGTCGTACCGCATTTCAACCTGAAAAGACTTACAGAAACAGAGTGGCTTTAGGAAGTTTTATTGGACATGAGTCGTAATTGGGGCTCAGACCCCGGTGGAAGATTGCATTAACAATATAAAATACACGGCGATGATGAATGTGAGACAGAATCTTCCCCCAGAGCCCGGACACTGGTGGTGGGAGAGGATGAGACTCGGGTTGGCCAGTTGACAACAACAAACAGAGCCAAGGAGAGGTGGAGGAGGGTCGCAGCACAGCTGGGAGACGGCCGAGCGATGTACGAGGGAGCTTAAGAAGGGCATCATCGGCGATGAATGGCTGAAGCAGGAATGAGCAGCTGTGGTGATTGGCTGTCACGAAGGTGCGACTTGAGATGGGACTGTGATTGGATGATTGGTGAAGGCTGCCACTGATGAGGCGCTGAATGAATATGACAATGGTATTTGACTAACGTTTATCCAAACCTGCAGTTCTCACGTGTTTGCCCATGAGCAGCTTGCCTCAACTGTGATCGAGCAGGTATTATGGAAATGAGGAATTTGTACTTTAGGAATTTAAAGTGCTTTATGAACAGGAATGTACTACAGTAAGAGGCTCCATGAAATCAAATGGTAACATTTTGACTAACTGACTCCAAAACAATACAAAAACAATACGTTATTAGGAATGCAATAAGAAATGCCTCAGCAGAAAAAAAGGTTGTTTTCTGCATTTGTTTATTTGTCTGCCAGTACAGTACAGCAGAAAACCTGCTGACACCACTTAAACGTTGTCCCATAGCATGAAGAGCAAGTGTCCTTGAGTTACCTGTTGATGCTTTTAATGTGCTGTTGTGAGGCCAAATAAAGTGACGTCCCGACAGGCCAACCAGTTTATCCAGCTTGTATTTCACAGAGCAGACCTGCAGAGACTTTAGTGCAGCGATAATTAGGTTTACAAGGGGAGCAGACAATGAGCCAAACCGCACAAAAGCAAAAGTTGGCAGCTTTGGGAGAAGGAGAGGCTATAATAGTGAAAACATGACACACACCCATGATTGGGAACACAGCTTTATGAAGAAGCAACAACAGCCAAGGGAATACCACTTCTCCTAGACTCCATATGTTTCCTGATAACAACTTCTTACATAATGTTTATAACAAAGGAGCCCCTACAGTGGAGTGTTTTGATATCAGTTGTATTCATTTGACTGCAATGTCATCCATATGCTCACCATTGTTTAGTGGATGTGAATGAAATGACTTCTTGTTTTTCTCTGCTTCATTTTGGGCGCCGTTTTGCTTTTAAAATGTCTTACATAAACAGTGGATTAGATAGGATGTTTCCTCTTCTGATTGACAGAGCAACATTTTTATCTCAAGTGCCTTCCTTGTCTTTGTCAAACCCGTCATTATACAAAGCCTAGGATAATATTGTGAGCATCTTGTTTCTAGGTAAAGATCATAACACCGTGTCACTGCAATAGATAACGGGTAATTACAAACACTGATGTTATGTGAGGCATCCGAGCCGAGTGATGACACGTGGCTTAACACTTAACAAATGCAACTTAAACGAAGTTAAAGTGCATATGATAGACATTTTTGATAAAACACAGTTAACACAATTATATTTAAGAATTTGCTATAGATAGGTCCCAGCTTTCTTTAGTTTGGCCATTTTTGTGATGTTTATAGTTTTACTTCCTTATTGGACACAGACAGAAAGTGACATAGATGAAGGAAAACAATTTTAAACTGTTGCCGTGCAACCATGTTAAGTCGATGGGAAATGCTATGGAATTTTATCTTTATCCGTAGATAAAGGTAAAGACAAAGATAATTGTACAACTCTTTTTGGCTGTTTTCTGGCAAAATATAAACTTATTTATCACACACAAATAGTCATGTCTGACTCGGGTCTATATGGATGTTTTCCCAGCAGATTGTTCAGTAGAAGTGGAAAAACGGCAGTCATCGCTAGTGTTAGCATGTAGCATGACGCATCATGTTAGCATTCTCCGTTAATTTAGGGCTGTTGAACTACTTTGCTTCTCTCCAGGTCTTTGTATCTTTATTGGGTAGAAAACTATACTGAGAATTCAGCATTTGTTAAAGTTGAGCAATTATAGAAAGTTTAGATTTATCTCCTCTTTGTTTCCCCCGCACCCATGCTTCAAATATGACCGTATGTGGGCGATTCCAGAGATGCCGTCTGTATCTATGCCACTTCATTTCAACACTTCAACATTTCTTCATTAAAATGGCTGCTTCACTGAAATAAAATGATAATTATGCAACTAATGAACTTGCAACTGATGTTATCCTTCTAAATAAGTCTTATTTTCAAAAGCATTAAAACCTGTCATATGCACTTTAAGTATAAATTTAAGTAGTGCTGAACTATACCTTCATGCAAACTTGTCAATATTGCTTGTAGTATCTAATTTGCATGATTGCTCTGTGGAAACCTACAAATTACCTTTATGACTTTCCTGGTTTCTTCTGTCTTGTTTCAGCAAGAGCATTGACTCAAAACCCGTCCCCTAATCGGTCCGATGAAGCTCAAATGCAGTAGTTACTCATTATTTCGCACAAAGTCTGCACAAGACCTTGTTAGATGTGCATATTCATGAAGTGACCACCAACCCAATTATGTGCAACTGGAGGCCGACAAGGCTAACCTGTGCTAAATCGGGCCACCTGCATTATCATAAGACAGGAGGGGGTGTTTATTGGGGCTTACAGGTTCCAAAAGAATAGGAAAATAATAAGCGTTCTGTGTGATCTAAATAGTGAATCAGTGAAAAAGACAATATACCTAAAAGTCAAATATGTACGAATAGTATTTTGGCAAGAGAAATGAGTGTACCTGAGTGTTTCTTTTTGTTGTTGTTTAGCTTTAGGTTTAAATAAATGAGCTTTTGTTCTTTTACAAGGCAATCTCAGGATAAAATCTGCCCACTCCAGTCACAGCTGTAGCCACTGTTGCCACTTTTAAATTTGGGTAAATCCAAACTAGAGAAAATGTACTCGGCTCAGGTGGGGGTTAAGAGGTTAAATAAGTGCGGTGGCTAGAGATCATGGCAGGACCCCGGCCCACCTGCCACTTTAAAATAAACCATCACATCTGGAAACATTTTTTTATGAACCAATCCTCATGAATAATAAGTACTTTGTAACCAACGGACTAAAATTACAATAACACATATAAAAGCTCTCTTAACCCACAATAACCCACTACCCACAAAAACAAAATTCGATCCTCTGTCCACAAACAAATGAACGGCTTGAGACCAGTGGCTTCCAAAAACCATAAACCATATTTAATCAAACATTCAGGGTTTCCACCACACGGCAATTTCAAACTGCAGCAAGTGACCAGAATGTAAGCGCTGTTTTTGTTTTGAAAAAGCAAAAAAATAAGCGTTTGTCGAGTTGCAGATCACTGTGTGTCTTTTATGTTATGGACGTATAGGCGTAGAGTCATCAATTCCAACACGAATGTACTGTGGCAAATTTTGACCAACATCCTAACCCAGAAAGAGCATGTTTTTTCGAGCTCTACCATATCATTAGCTCCTGACTCCAGTGGAGCTGCCTGGAGGTTGCCCCCCATCTTTGTGAAAAAAATAAAAAAAATAAAAAATAAAAATCGGCTTCACAGTCTCAAATCCCTCAGTCTCAAATCAATCTCAAATTCTTGGCCTTCAAAATTCCTACTCACTGTTTGCCCTAAATCCAGTTAAAATAAAAAATTCATACTTTCTTATTAGTGAAGACGTCTTGTATCTAGGAATCACTTGAACTGCTGAAAATCCATGCAAGTCCACACTGTCAGAGAGAGTGAAAAGTAATTTCCAATAGCATGAAATACAGGGCAAACGTTGGGCTTTTCTTTGAGTTTGTATGTTCTCCATGTCTGCCCACCCTAAACCAAAACACGTACAATAGACTAATCGTAGTCCTCAACAAGATCCTGGCTCAAAATCTTTAGTTAGGCCCAATGCTCTGTTGGAGTGCAGAAGTTTAACCTCTTAAGCCCCACGTGAACTGAGCACATTTTCTCCAGTTTGGCGTTACAACATGAAGCGACAAAAGAGTGACAAAAACATGACAAAAAAGTGATAAAAAATGAGAAAACATGACAAAAAACGATAAAAAAGTGACATAAACATGGCACAAAAGTGAGAAAAACATGACAAAAAGTGAGAAAAAAATGGCACAAAAGTGAGAAAAACATGACAAAAAAGTGAGAAAAAAATGGCACAAAAGTGACAAACATGACAAAAAATGAGAAAAAAGTGACATAAACATGACAAAAAAGTGATGAAAAAATGAGAAAAACATGACAAAAACGATAAAAAAGTGACATAAACATGACAAAAAAGTGATAAAAAAATGAGAAAAACATGACAAAAAACGATAAAAAAGTGACATAAACATGGCACAAAAGTGAGAAAACATGACAAAAAAGTGACAAAAAAGTGAGAAAAAAATGGCACAAAAGTGACAAACATGACAAAAAGGTAATGAAAAAGTGACAAAAACATGACAAACAAGCGTTGAAAAAGCGTGACTAAAACGAAATGAAAATGCAACAAAAAACCCACAAAAGAGCGACGAAAAATTGGGCAAAAGGTGACACAAAAGAAATGGAAAAAAAACATTTAAAAAAATGGCGACAAGGCGGCAACAACAAAAGCAGAAAGATTTAGATGAGTAGGTCTTAGCTTTCAAATTAGACGTAACTCTGTCCTATAGACCCTTTAAGTGTTTGTAAACATTCTGGCCTTAGCTGGAGGCAGGAAGCTCGATTCCTATTTATTTCCATTGTAGCTGTTGTCATAGTAACGATAAACAAATGTCTAACAGTTTTTGAAAATATCAGATAAACCTTATTTTATCGTCTCAAATGTCACTCCTCTTGTTCTTGCACCTTAAGCCACAACAGGACCACATTTTTCAGTTGTAGTTTTACACTTATAATCGCTGGTTTTAGTTTAATCTTATTTCTCTTGATCACTTCCTGCCTCCAGCTGATGTCACTGATGATGTCAGCAGTCAAAGGGTCTATAAGCTTTTAGATTTGGGTAAAGCTGAACAGTACATAATGCGCTCGGTTAAGATGGGGGTTAAGAGGTTAAAGACAAACACGATATTTATTCAATTAAAAACCCTGAAATTGATGAATTGGTAGAACGCAACCTTCTAGAAACTATGTGTAAAGCTCATCAAAAATCTATAAGACGTAGATATGAAGTAAAAGCAGTGCTAGTCCCACGCTGGAATGGATGAAGAGAGTCATGTCCAGGCAAAATCTAACTCAAATGAATATATGCAAATCAATGCTCAGAGGGGTTGTTGTGCATGGAGACCTCTATAACCGAGCAGTGAAGACGCACAGACAGAGAGAGAGAGAGAGTTGTTGAAATAGAAGACATATGTCCAACACGTGTCAAAGATTTCCACAATCTGTCAAACAAGAATCCTAACTCGCAGCAGCTGAAGATGATTTTGCCAGAGCAGTAAATTCAGTGTTAAATATGCGCGGTACGCCTCTGCCAGTTTTCTGACGAAGGGCGCTCACTTGTTGACATGTCCTCACTTTGATGCGCCCAGTAGAGACGTGTGTAATTTGGCAGTTCCTCCGATAAATATCCAGGAGATGAAACGGACGGGCTTTTATGGCACGCGGGGAAATACAGGGCAGTGGCACTTCTGAAACTGCTAACGTTTCCGATGGGGGATCCGGTGCGCCGGAGATCAAGAGGTTACAGTGAGTGAGGGTATTTCCCCCTGTATCTGATTGGCCACTGGCGGAGGCTTGGATCGTGATGTAAGTAAATACTGCTTTGAAAATGGCTACGTATCATTAGCAATTCTAAACATCCTGGTTTACACTTAGCATGTGTGCAGTCAAATTAGAAACAGGACTCTTTCAACAACTTGAGGCTTTTTGCGTGTTTGGCAAAGGTTTTAAGTCAGATATCCACGTCCGACACTACTTACCAAATATTTTGTTGAGTGAAAGTACTGAAGTATTAGCTGTAAAAGATATTTAAGCATTTACAAAAGTGGAAATAAAACAATTGTGCCAGAATTCGGCAACGCAACGGGGACAAACTTTCTTCCTTATGTCCTGAGTCTGTGGCATTGACAGTACATCTGCGCAGCGCCACCTATTGTTCTGGAGTGTGCATTATTAGGCGTATACAATAAACTTAACTAAGTCAAATTTACTTTTGGTAACGCTTTAGAATACAGCCCGCAAGTTCCAGGTGTAAGTACGTGTAACAAGAAAGTAATTACACATATAAGTACAGGTACTCTTACAGCGTGTAACAAGGGGGAACAATGTGTAACAAGGAAGTACAAAGTGTAACAAGGCGGAGCAATGTGTACCAAGGACGTACAAAGTGTAACAAGGCGGAACAATGTGTAACAAGGAAGTACAAAGTGTAACAAGGGGGAACAATGTGTACCAAGGAAGTACAAAGTGTAACAAGGCGGAACAATGTGTACCAAGGAAGTACAAAGTGTAACAAGGCGGAACAATGTGTACCAAGGAAGTACAAAGTGTAACAAGGGGGAACAATGTGTACCAAGGAAGTACAAAGTGTAACAAGAAGGAACAATGTGTACAAGGAAGTACAAAGTGTAACAAGGCGGAACAATGTGTACCAAGGAAGTACAAAGTGTAACAAGGCGGAACAATGTCTAACAAAGACGTACAAAGTGTCACAAGGCGGAACAATGTGTACCAAGGGGGAACAATGTGTAACAAGGAAGTACAAAGTGTAACAAGGGGGAACAATGTGTAACAAGGGGAAACAATGTGTAACAAGGTAGTACAAAGTGTAAACATGTAACTACGTGTCAAGGTGTAGTAAAGGTATTCAAAGAGCAATTAATGGTGCTGAGCTATCACATAGTTGTGGCAAAAGGGAATGTGGTATTATTAATAGTGCATTCATTTTAATGTTGCAGGACAACAGTATTACTGTTGTGAAAGTGAAGACATGACTCCAAGCATTTTTATTGATTGTTTATTTTTTATAGTGAGACACTGTTGCCTGTAACAAGCAGAAACAAGAGTGAACGGAGAAAAATAAAGTGAAACAAGGGAAATTACCACGTTATCACTGTGCAAGTATACTGTAAGCGATGTGTAGGTACAGGAGAGCACGGGCTGTAAATTAAAGCGAGACACTGTTGCCTGAAGAAATCAGAGAGGATTGATTTGGTGCTGGACGCTGCCAGGAGATTTTAAAATGTTGATGGTATCACTGGGGAAGAATTGGACAGCACTTTAAGGGAAGGGTATGCACAGGTTACTGGAATTGACACGGCGTAGAAGATGGGAATGACTGGTTTTGATTTTGGTCATATTTCACTGTACTTGCTAAAACAAACAGTATTCAGAGATCCAGTAGGTGGCGGTAATGCACTTTCAGTGCCATCTGCCATAAAACTATCAGAAGAAGAAGAATGCAGCGTCAGAGTATCAGTCCTGGGGGACAACAACAGCCTCTAAACAATCATCTTTTTTAAAATACCTTGTACATTTTTGTCTAACTGTGTACAGTGCCTCTCGAAAGTACTAATACACCTTGAACTTTTGCACATTTTGTCATGTTTACAACACTAAACGTAAAGATTTTATTTTTAATATTTTACTGAAACTGTGAAGTGAAAGCAAAATGATACATGATTCTGTTATTTTACAAAAAATAGAAAAGTGAAAAGTGGGGCGTGCATAAGTATTCATACAGCATGACTTAAAACTTTGTGGAACCCCCTTTTGCTGCAATAACAGCAGCAAGCCTTTTGGGGTATGACTACAAGATTTGCACATGTAGAGACTGACATCTCTAGATGTCAGCAGTTTTCAGGTCTTTCCACTGATTTTCAATAGGATTTAGGTCAGGACTTTGACTGGGCCATTCTAACACATTAATGTTTGTTTTTAAACCATTCCATTGTAAATTTAGCTTTGTGTTTAGGGTCATTGTCCTGCTGGAAGGTGAATCTCCGCCCCAGCTTCAATTCTCTTGCTGACTCCAGCAGGTTTTCCTCCAAAATGTCCCTGTATTTGGCTCCATCCATCTTCCCAACTATTCTTACAATCTTCCCAGTCCCTGCTGAGGAAAAGCAGCCCCATAGCATGATGCTCCCCCCACCATATTTGACACTGGGGATGGTGCACTCAGGACGATGAGCAGTGTTGTTCCATACATAACGTTTTGCATTTGGGCCAAAATGTTCAATTTTTGTCTCATCTGACCAAAGCACCGGTCTGTTAGTTTAGGTGGACCCCCGTGTCTTGGTAAGTTTGCAGTGGTGCTATACTCTTTCCATTTCCGAATGATGGATTGAACAGTGCTCCGTGAGATGTTCAAATCTTGGGAAATCTTTGTATAACTTAACGCTGCTTTAAACTTCTCCACAGCTTTATCCCTGACCTCTCTGGTGTGCTTCTTGGCCTTCATGATGTTGCTTAGTGACCAATACACTCTGACCATAGCTCTGAGGCCCTCACAGAACAGCTGGAATTATACTGAGAGTAGATTACACACAGGTGGCCTCTATTTAATGGTTAGGGCAAGGTGTGAACATTCTGCAGTCATTAGGAATGTAATAAAGGCAATTTAATGCACTCCGAATAATGCTGTATGAATATTTACTGTATGCACGCCCCACTTTTCACTTTTCTACTTTTTGTAAAATAACAAAATCATGTATCATTTTGCTTTCACTTCACAGTTGTCTGTTACTTGTGTGTGAACTTTCAGTAAAAAATTCAAACAAAATCTTCATGTTTAGGGTTGTAAACATGACAAAATGTGTAAAAGTTCAAGGTGTATTAGTACTTTCGCAAGGCACTGTATGTAAGTAGTAGCGGCAGAACACGAGATGGAAGTATATCCAGACAATGTTGTGATCAGCTATACAGACCCACATGCAACCCACACGTGGCATACACCAGATGATATTCCAGATAAGCCTTGCCTGGCAAGTGGAGATCTGCATGTTTTGGCAACAAAGATACAGAACTACTTCTTCTTTTCTCGGGGAGGTTAAAGTGACATCGGTAAGTCTATTGCAAGGATTCCTAGATCATAAGGTAGCATGGAGCTAAAATTGGCTAAAGCTATGATGCCATTTTCTAGGACAAAACGAACCACTGCCGAGGGCTGTGTGACAGCAACGTTGGAGAAAAGCAGTATAAAGCAAACTGTGTTGCCTTTAAGGCAGTTTATTCTTTAATAAATATCTCAGTAATTTAATAGTTTAAAAATGTTGGAATAAGTTAAATAATCATTGTGATCTTGTATAAATAAATAATTCATGTTTTTCTATAAGAAAAACATAAAAAATATTATCGCTAAAACTACTTCCGGTTTCGCTGCACTACTTCCGGTTTCGCGGTCTCGAGTGTAAACAGAAGCCATGCTACATGTCAGGAGCAGTCAGATGGCAGCTGATGGATGGCATCAGCTGCCATCCACCTTAAAAACATTAATAAGGCAATGCTGTAAGTTTGTACATTGTTTTATATCGTTGTTTAGCTTTATATTTTCGTATTATATCTGTAGTTTATAGGATGAGTGCATTTTATTTTTATAACTGCATCAGCCGTTAGCTGACATTGTGCTGTGCTGTGTTTGCAGTTTTCACCGTCCAGTAAAGAGAAAATCAAACTAGTACAGTCTCCGAGGTTTCTTTGCTGGTGGTTTAACTGCGTGTTTCGTCAGACACTACACAAACGTCAGTAGCTTTGAGAGGTATTTATCAAAACAATGATTAATTAGTGGTGTAATGCTATTGATGTTTTTGTTCTTTTTTAAATAGAGGAGCATTTTAAATGTTAACATTGCGTTTTGTTCTTTATTTACTTCTGCAGATCCAGAGTCGCACACCACCCTCAAGTACCTCGCTGCATTGGATCGGCAAAAGAGTCATACGGAATCAAAATGTGGATTTCAGAGGGAAATCTGATTATGACCATGTCATTAGTACTCCGTTTCCTACAAACTGACTAGATTTAAAAGACTCGATGCCTGTTTCCCCAAAGCCTTTTTTGTTTCTTTGTTTAGGTAGATAAGCCCTGTGTTAAGCAAGTAATTTAAAAGTTTAAGTTGCTGGTTGTCATGTGAACCTTTGGGAGCAATTTTGCGGAAATATGCCAATTGTGAATATAGGTTACCATTGTTGTTCCTTTGCATAAAGGGAAATCTAGTCCACCTCAGATTTGAGTGGCGTTTATTTATTTGACATTTATTTATACAGGAAAGTCCTACTAAGATTTCAAAATCTCTTTTTCAAGGGAGTCCTGCCTCCGGAGTGGAACCTATTGTTTGTAGTTGTAAGGTAAACGAGAGGAAACCTATGTTAGCATGGGAAAAACATGCACATCCGCACAGAAAGGATCCGTCTGACTTAGGAATCCAACATGGGACCTTCTAGCTGTGAAGCAAAAGCACTAACCGCTGCGCCACCAATGTGACATGTACTTATGGTGTACATGCACTTTGATAGTGTGATCATTTTTGAAGATTTGTTCTACTTATTTTTTATCTGTTCACTCTTGTTTCTGCTTGTTACAGGCAACAGTGTCTCGCTTTAATTTACAGCCCATGCTCTCCTGTACCTACACATTAGTTACAGTATACATGCACAGTGATAACGTGGTAATTTCCCTTGTTTCACTTTATTTTTCTCTGTTCACTCTTGTTTCTGCTTGTTACAGGCAACAGTGTCTCGCTTTAATTTACAGCCCGTGCTCCTGTACCTACACATTAGTTACAGTATACTTGCACAGTGATAACGTGGTAATTTCCCTAGTTTCACTTTATTTTTCTCTGTTCACTCTTGTTTCTGCTTGTTACAGGCAACAGTGTCTCGCTTTAATTTACAGCCCGTGCTCCTGTACCTACACATTAGTTACAGTATACATGCACAGTGATAACGTGGTAATTTCCCTTGTTTCACTTTATTTTTCTCTGTTCACTCTTGTTTCTGCTTGTTACAGGCAACAGTGTCTCGCTTTAATTTACAGCCCGTGCTCCTGTACCTACACATTAGTTACAGTATACTTGCACAGTGATAACGTGGTAATTTCCCTAGTTTCACTTTATTTTTCTCTGTTCACTCTTGTTTCTGCTTGTTACAGGCAACAGTGTCTCGCTTTAATTTACAGCCCGTGCTCCTGTACCTACACATTAGTTACAGTATACATGCACAGTGATAACGTGGTAATTTCCCTAGTTTCACTTTATTTTTCTCTGTTCACTCTTGTTTCTGCTTGTTACAGGCAACAGTGTCTCGCTTTAATTTACAGCCCGTGCTCCTGTACCTACACATTAGTTACAGTATACATGCACAGTGATAACGTGGTAATTTCCCTTGTTTCACTTTATTTTTCTCTGTTCACTCTTGTTTCTGCTTGTTACAGGCAACAGTGTCTCGCTTTAATTTACAGCCCGTGCTCCTGTACCTACACATTAGTTACAGTATACTTGCACAGTGATAACGTGGTAATTTCCCTAGTTTCACTTTATTTTTCTCTGTTCACTCTTGTTTCTGCTTGTTACAGGCAACAGTGTCTCGCTTTAATTTACAGCCCGTGCTCCTGTACCTACACATTAGTTACAGTATACTTGCACAGTGATAACGTGGTAATTTCCCTAGTTTCACTTTATTTTTCTCTGTTCACTCTTGTTTCTGCTTGTTACAGGCAACAGTGTCTCGCTTTAATTTACAGCCCGTGCTCCTGTACCTACACATTAGTTACAGTATGCTTGCACAGTGATAACGTGGTAATTTCCCTAGTTTCACTTTATTTTTCTCTGTTCACTCTTGTTTCTGCTTGTTACAGGCAACAGTGTCTCGCTTTAATTTACAGCCCGTGCTCCTGTACCTACACATTAGTTACAGTATACATGCACAGTGATAACGTGGTAATTTCCCTTGTTTCACTTTATTTTTCTCTGTTCACTCTTGTTTCTGCTTGTTACAGGCAACAGTGTCTCGCTTTAATTTACAGCCCGTGCTCCTGTACTTACACATTAGTTACAGTATGCTTGCACAGTGATAACGTGGTCATTTCCCTTGTTTCACTTTATTTTTCTCTGTTCACTCTTGTTTCTGCTTGTTACAGGCAACAGTGTCTCGCTTTAATTTACAGCCCGTGCTCCTGTACCTACACATTAGTTATAGTATACATGCACAGTGATAACGTGGTCATTTCCCTTGTTTCACTTTATTTTTCTCTGTTCACTCTTGTTTCTGCTTGTTACAGGCAACAGTGTCTCGCTTTAATTTACAGCCCGTGCTCCTGTACCTACACATTAGTTACAGTATACTTGCACAGTGATAACGTGGTAATTTCCCTTGTTTCACTTTATTTTTCTCTGTTCACTCTTGTTTCTGCTTGTTACAGGCAACAGTGTCTCGCTTTAATTTACAGCCCGTGCTCCTGTACCTACACATTAGTTACAGTATACATGCACAGTGATAACGTGGTAATTTCCCTTGTTTCACTTTATTTTTCTCTGTTCACTCTTGTTTCTGCTTGTTACATGCAATGGAGTCTCACTATAAAAAATAAACAATCAATAAAATGCTTGGAGTCATGTCTTCACTTTCACAACAGTAATACTGTTGTCCTGCAACATTAAAATGAATGCACTATTAATAATACCACATTTCCTTTTTCCACAACTATGTGATAGCTCAGCACCATTAATTGCTCTTTGAATACCTTTACTATACCTTGACATGTAGTTACACGTTGTACTACCTTGTTACACATTGTTCCCCCTTGTTACACTTTGTATTTCCTTGTTACACATTGTTCCCCCTTGTTACACTTTGTACTTCCTTGTTACACATTGTTCCGCCTTGTTACACTTTGTGCTTCTTTGGTACACATTGTTCCGCCTTGTTACACTTTGTACTTCCTTGGTACACATTGTTCCCCTTGTTACACTTTGTATTTCCTTGTTACACATTGTTCCGCCTTGTTACACTTTGTACTTCCTTGGTACACATTGTTCCCCCTTGTTACACATTGTTTCCCCTTGTTACACTTTGTACTTCCTTGGTACACATTGTTCCCCCTTGTTACACATTGTTCCCCTTGTTACACTTTGTACTTCCTTGTTACACATTGTTCCCCCTTGTTACACGCTGTAAGAGTACCTGTACTTACATGTGTAATTACTTTCTTGTTACCCGTACTTACACCTGGAACTTGCGGGCTGTATTCTAAAGCGTTACCTTACTTTTTACTTTGGAGCTTTTATAGCAATGTTGTGGAGTAGAAAGTCATACATTTGTCTTCATGGTGTAAAAGTAGTAAGTTCTAAATGGAAATACTACTCAAGTAAGGTACTAATCCTCAAGTGAATTCACTTTGTTACCAACAAGGGGACTGAAATCAGCAATATCTTTCGGTTTCTGAGACCAGGACTCCCCCGAAAAGTCCTGGCCCCAGCAATCAAAATATATGGTCCATTTCAATCAATCAATCTTTATATATAAAGCGCCTTTTCATACCGAAAGGTATCACAAAGTGCTTTACAGATTACAGCATTTAAAACAATACGCCTGGCACACACTCCCATCCCCCGAAATACAGATTTTACACACTCAAACCTTTACCCCACCATCTACGCACACACCCCCTCACAAGTGGAACTCATTTCAGTCCACTTGTTGGTAACGAAGTGAATTTACTTAAAGAGGGTTCACTATTGTGCATGTTTTTAGGATTAGGGGAAAAGGCAGCACCCAGAGAAAACCAACACAGACACAGCAGCACATGCAAACTCCGCACAGAAAGCTCCATCCAGCCTAAGGTCTTCCTGCTGTGAGGTGAGGGAGCTGACTGTGAAGCCAAAGTAATAATTGTGTCCCGAGACATAAGGAGACATGTGTTCAAATGAATTAAATGAATTATTAGAAGAAGAACTTTATTTATATAGCGCCTTTCACAGACATGGTCACAAAGCGCTTTACCTGAGACAATTGTACATTCACCCCACACTCGGTGGTGTTCTGTTTCCCCTGGGGGAGACTGACAGAAGCGCTGTCGGGACTGCACACATGTGCGCCAACATCATTCATCCTGGCCTATTGTACATGTTTTTAGTGGTAGGGGAAACCGGAGTACCCGGAGGAAACCTACGCAGACATGGGGAGAACATGCAAACTCAACACAGACAGGCCCTGTCCAGGTGGGAATTGAACCTGGACCTTCTAGCTGTGAAGCACTAGTGCTAACCGCTGTGTCACCGTGCCGCCCACGGTAAGAACAACTAAAGATGATTCAGTCAAAATACTTTTAACATGTTGTTAAAGTTGGTATTTTTTACCTTTTTATTTGCCTGTTGTTCAACCAGAAAAAAGGCATTTATCAAACCAGGGATCACCAATATAAACCAGGGATTTATATTCTTTATTGCCCACAAAGTGAAATCTGTCTTTTGCATTTACATATTTTAAGTGGTACCTGAAGGCAACCTGTAAGCAACTCCATAAATTTAAAGTTAAAAGAACCGTGTCAAAAATGAAACCAAGAACAGAAGAAGACTGTGCACCTTTTGATTGCGTACAGTCTTATTATAGTATATGTTATCGGAACAGGACTGAGATGTACAAAACAGACATTGAATTGTACGGCTTTAACTTGAGCTCAAAATCTGAAACATGTGGCAGTAAAACATGTAAAACTGAACCGGACGTGCAGAAATCCTGCCTGCGCTTAGGCCCGCTGTTTAAAAACCTGTCTCCATAACTCAATAGTGAATGGGAAGTGACAGGAAGCGGAGCCGTGAATCAAACGCGCTGCAGTGAAAAGTTACAGTTTTTTCCAGCTCGGAGGGTGGACAGCTGTCAGTGTGAAAGTATAGCCCTGCGAGCCGCGCTTCACCTGCAAGAAGGAGCAGACGTGTTGGAAAGGAATGTGACCGCTTCATTCGAGCAGCGTACGGGTGTTTTTTTTTATAGCCCCGCTGAAACGTGACTGGGACGCTGTGAGTAAAACGCACGCACTATTGCTATTACTTCATTTGGCCGAATACATAATAAGACCTTTCACGACTTTCTTGGTTACGTTTTACAGCCTGACAACTGCAACCCCTGTAAAGTGAGCTAATGCTTTTAACATTTTATTTCCATAACCATAACGCTCATGAACTCAAAACCAAGTTGTACTAGAGGTTTTCAAATATCATCAACTGGACTGGGTTTATTAACCTCTTAAACCCCTGCCTGAACTGAGCACATTTTTCTCCAGTTCAGCTTCACCCAAATCTAGAGGCTTTTGACTGGAGCTTACAGCCTCATTTGAAAGCTAAGACCTACACAACTGATGATGATTGTTTTGTTGTGAGTTTTGTCATTTTTTAAGTGTTGTTGTTTTCATCTCTTTTTGTCATGTTTTTGTTGGCATCTTTTTGCTACGTTTTTTACCCTCTTCAGTAACACTTAACACGACGACCCTAACTGCTAGGTAATTACCTAGTAATTACAGTAGTAACTACTAGTAATAAATATCAATAAAAGTGGTAGTTCTTGGGTAATTAAAGTAGTAGTTAACTCAGCCCAATAACTGCTAGGTAATTGCCTAGTAATTGCAGTAGTAATTACAGTAGTAATTAGTAGTAATAAATATCAATCAAAGTGGTAGTTCTTGGGTAGTTGAAGTAATAGTGCTAGGTAATTATCTAGTAATTACTAGTAATAAATATCAATTAAGAGTAGGGTTAGGGTTAGGGATATAGTTATGCAATTACCTAGCAGTTATTGTAATGAATTACTATTAACTGCTACTTTAATTACCCAAGAACTACCACTTTGATATTTATTACTAGTAGTTACTACTGTAATTACTAGGCAGTTACGGGGTCGTCATGTAAAGTGTTACCCTTTCTTTTTGTTGCTCTTTCATCGCTTTTTTGGTCATGTTTTTGTCATGTGCTTGTCACTCTTTAGTCGTGTTTTTGGCGCTTCTTCATTGTGCTATTGTTGCTTTTCACGCACGTTTGTGTCACTTATTTGTCGCTCTTTTGTGGCCGTTTTCGTCACTTTTTCATTGCGTTTTTGTCGCTCTTATGTTGCTTTTTGTCATTTTTGATGTTGCATTTTCATCTTCATTTTTGTCGCTATTTTGACGAAGCTTTTAGATTTGGGTAAAGCCAAACTGGAGAAGATGCGCTCGGTTCAGGTGGGGGTTAAGAGGTTAAGCATGAATAGTTATTGTTTGTTTTGAACCGGTCTTACATTGGACTATACGCGGACTAGAAGAAGCTTTGGACAACAGAAGTGAAACATCCTCAACTCCATCAACCCAGTCCAGTCGACAATATTTGAAAATCTCCGCCATGATGGAAAACAAGAATTATACTTGTATTAGTCATGATTTGCACAAACATCATTTTCATACTTCCACCAAGATACTGGAGTTACATGAGTGAGGCACTTCTGTTTAGTTTTGTGTGGGTGGATCAAACGCAGAGGATACATTTCCCCATGAAGTTAACAATTCATAAATCAGTGTTATAATTCAACCAGGGACACGGAGTACTTGATCACTTAGCAGAGGGTACATGGAATTATTTCAGATTAAAAAAAGAAAGTGAAACTGAGCACAAATTCAAAATTAATTTCAAAAGGACAGATAGTTTTAATTATGTTTTTCAGTAAAAGCTTTTGATTTTGAGAGTATTTCCGCTTCATTTTCATTTGCACTGGCTCCCGGCCCGTTTTGTTTTTAAAGCTCTTCATGGTCTCGCTCCTCTATATTTAACTGAGATGCTGACCGTACATCGCCCAGGCAGAGCTCTCCGGTCCTCCGATCAAATGGTTCTGGACGAGCCCAGGTCCCGGTACAAACAGTGGGGCGATCGTTCCTAGGGTTGCAGCGCACGTCTGTCTGCGTGTTCTCACGGATCAGTCTCTTTTTAAATCCAGATTAAATCCTCACCTCTTCAGACTGGCTTTTAACACCTAGAACGCACTGATTTATGTCTAGGATGTAATAATTTAGTGTTTTTAAAGGGGGGTATTATGTAAAATCGACTTTTTCAAGCTTTATATCATGTTATTATGTCATTCCCTCATTAAACACATGCCTGGAGTGTTGCCTTGGCTCATTCACATATTTTTGAGTAATCAGTAAAAACTTAGACGGCAGCCATTTTAAGTGTAGCTATGCCTCAGTCCTCCTAGGAACGCCCCCACCTCCTGGAGACGCCTCTGGACCTTTCGTCACCAGCCAAGCCACCAACCACTGCTCCTCAGCTCAGCAGAGCCCCCTCCCCGCACAGTAGTGTTGTTTAGATGCCACAGCAGTGTGCTGAAGGGGGCGTGTCGGAAAGCTTCTTAAAGAGACAGAGGCCTATTTCAAGACGTTCAGTACAGCCATTTTGAGAGAGCAATTTTATTCAAGGCAGTTATTTTAATTTACTGCATATACAGACCAACAGAAGGTTACGTCATCATTGTAGTATGCTATAGACTGGTGCTATGTGATTGAAAAAAGCATAATACCCCCTCTTTAAATTGTGTTATCTTTCTGTGAAGCACTTCCTTGTGTTGTAAAGTGCTATATATAAATAAACTTCGATTCGATTGATTCATTCATTTTGAACACAACACACTATTAAAAACGGAATAATCTTAGTTTAGTTGGGCACCTTGTAATAATATTGACAGGAGCCTCGAGGCAGAGGGTACTCGGAGTATAAATGAATGACTCAAGGGGTACACGAGACAAAAAAGGTTGGGAACCACTGATTTATATGATCAATCTTGCATCAGTTGTGTTGATAATATTGCTCATGCTTGTTTATTTACTGATCGATAGTTGTTGCTACAAAAGGTTGGTGCCGCAGTTTCGGTGCTATGTTTTTCAATAGATCCCTCCCTGTATTTTGTTGATGTAATTTTGAAAAAATCTGTAACACATTTTCCCTTTAACCAGACCCTCATGAAAAACCTTCTATTAACCAAGGTCTGCTTGCGGTGAACCAAGGCGTGTTTATTTACACATTATAATTTATATATGAGATGATTATTGACTAACGCATAATGTCATTTTAATCATCTGCACAAATATGTTAATCTGCTATTTTAACTTGTAACAACTTAAATCTATCTCGGGCTCATTATTATTATTAGCTGAAAGGGATTAAGCGGGTTTAGCATTTTAGCTTCATTAAAACGACTTCTGGGGATCGCACTTGCTAAAATCCACAGCCCCCCCCCCCCCTCCCCGGCGGACCCTCATTCAGATTCAGCGTGTATAATTGTATCGGCTGTAGCAGCGCTCACTCCCGCAGAAAGTTTGCAGACAGACAGGCCTGTCAAACCCACTCTGGTCCGAATTTCATCTCGTTAATTTGGAAGATGGGCGAGCGGCTTTGTGGGCCCCCGACGGTAAGCCGCGCAGACTGGCTCGGTCCGTGGAGAGTCAGGGCAAGGTTTCTACATAGCCTGCAGTCATATCAGACCCCAGTGCCTGGCTCAAGTCAATATGGCCCGGGGCGAAAAAAATGGTGGTATACTTGCTACTGGCTCGGCAGGAAAAACAGCAGACGTGGAGCTCATTGCAAATAAGCAAAAGAAACAAAATCTCTCCCAATTCTCAAAAGTCGGACTGTGTCACCCCCAAAACACCTCCACTCTATATTTCTCCCTCTCTCGTTGCTTCAGGTCGTAATACACATAGATAGATATTTTTTCATTATTATTTTTGCAATGTTGTGTGGGGTGCTGTGAGCGGACAGCCAGATTTGATCTGACGGCAGATACCTGTCTGTTCGCCTCATGGCTGACCCTGCAGACCTGTATCGACTTGGCTAAAAGTTAAAAGTTTTTTACCAAGGTGTCCGTGTGGTTAAGTGTGGAAAAAAATGACTTCGGGCTTTAGTCGGGATGGACTCAGCTCTTGCACCCGACGCTTTGTCCTTGATGCACAGGATAATGTTACAAGTACACCTTTTGTCAGTATAGAGTTTATTCTAAAAGTCTCAAACAAAATGCATCTTAATAACAAAATAAACCTTTTCTTTAAAGAGGGGGTATTATGCTTTTTTCAATCACATAGCACCAGTCTATAGCATACTACAATGATGAGGTAACCTTCTGTTGGTCTGTATATGCAGTAAATTAAAATAACTGCCTTGAATAAAATTGCTCTCTCAAAATGGCTGTACTGAACGTCTTGAAATAGGCCTCTGTCTCTTTAAGAAGCTTTCCGACACGCCCCCTTCAGCACACTGCTGTGGCATCTAAACAACACTACTGTGCGGGGAGGGGGCTCTGCTGAGCTGAGCAGCAGTGGTTGGTGGCTTGGCTGGTGACGAAAGGTCCAGAGGCGTCTCCAGGAGGTGGGGGCGTTCCTAGGAGGACTGAGGCATAGCTACACCTAAAATGGCTGCCGTCTAAGTTTTTACTGATTACTCAAAATATGTGAATGAGCCAAGGCAACACTCCAGGCATGTGTTTAATGAGGGAATGACATAATAACATGATATAAAGCTTGAAAAAGTCGATTTTACATAATACCCCCCTTTAAAGCAGAACTAAGTAACTCATGCCCCTAGAGGCCATAAGCGCCACTGCAGGTGTCGTAGCATGTTAAGTTTTGTTTTACTGATTAATTCTCCATGAGAGTAAATACTACGCTGACAGAAAAGCAAAGGGAGAGAGGGATATTGTACATTGTGCCACAACTCAATGACACAATGGAGATAATTTTTTTTCACTCAAACTTGGCTGTAAATACTGCTAAAGTGGCGCTAGCCCACAGTTAGCTTTGCCCGTTAGCCTGTTAGCATCTTCTTCGTGATTCCATTAGTGTGTATTGCGCCTCCGACCCGGTGCAGGGGATGCAGGTTTTCCGGCCAGAGACACCAGGGGAGATGAAACACCCCCAATCATCCCATTAACACTTGTATTACCTCCAGAGGGACTACGGAAAGGATTTATTAAGGTAAACAAGTTACTTAGTACTGCTTTAATAATGTTATAGTTGTTTGTTCTCTAAGACGCACAGTTGTTGAGTCATGATGCGTGTGTGATTAGTGAGAGCTTGAAACGAGTTTGTGCCACAGCTAACAATTTGAATTGAAATATATTCACATTTAACAGTCACATTTATTCCCAGCGATTGAGTCTGGTCAGAGTCGGCATCAACTACATTTCCAGAGCGGAACAGCAAACAGGAAGAGGCGTAAACCTATCAGTGAAGGGCAGCTGTTCTGTGTTAATATTCAAACAGGATTATGAATCACAAAACTCACCTACAGTCGCGTTTTTTGTAATTTTTCACCGATTAGAAAAAAAGCTCTGGGCTCTCCCGTGCGCTGCTCGTTGATTGGTATTTATGATTGTTATTGAGGAGTCTTCCGCATCCCAAGAGTGACGCTGCTCGCGAAAATAAACAATTCTGATTGCACGGATCCGATTGACTTTGGCAGCAGTGGCAAAAGCCGGCGCCCTGCCCAGACCCATATCCCCGTGAATAAAATATACAGAGGGGTATCATTCTGGATGCCAGGCTTATCTTACAGGCAGAATTTAACTCACCTGCAAGATAGTTACAAAGAATATTCCACTTTGTCCTGTTATCATGCCATAACTAGTTTTGTTGTCGCTCTACTTTCTGGTAATATTCCTCTTGTAAATGTTATTACTTTATTCAACTGTGTGCATTGAGTAATATAGAACAGTGTAGTGGTGGAGCCTTTCTGTGTGGATGTTCTAATCCTATAATCATATAATGTGCAGTAGGCTAAAATAACAATAGCAACAACAAAACAGACGCTGTATTCCTTGCGGAAAATAATAAAGTTTACATATAAAACATATACCAACTACCAACAAGTAGAGTATTGTTGCTTTTTTTTAGTTTTAATTGACTTGTTTTGATTGTTTCATGCCTAACGTCCAGTCAGCCCACAAGCTTACCATCGTCCGGCACTTGTTGTGTTCCGTCTGAGTGATCCCATTTGACTTGTGGTCCTTTGGAGAGGCTGAGTGAGCCGTCTTCCTGCGTGTTTATTATGCCAGTGCACACACCTCCTCCTTCTGTGGTCCGCGAAGCAGGGAAACGACACAATCAGCGCCCAACGAACGGAACACCAGCAGCAGGTGACTCACACTGGGACGTAACGGCGGGTTTAACGCCTGAAGACAAGAACTACAATGGGTTAATCACAACCGTACGTGTGAAGGAACTGGTTCAGTTTGAGGAGGTCTTTTTTGTTTCTATTGTTGAAGATAAACTGAAATCCTTTAACTTTGATTAAAATGTCAAAACAGTTATTGTAGCTTTGATGTATTGCATTGAACGTGCTTGTGTTTGTAGTTTCAGCTGCTCCGGGCCAATCGCATAGAAACATGGCTGCAATAGGTTGTTTTCATGCGACATTACAGCATTATAAAGAGCCTATAGTTTAAAACTGAGGTGGAGGGCATGAGAATTTCATGGCGGTAACTATAGTAACTGTCAAAATGCAAATTTCAAGTCTTAGTTTAACGCTAATTCCTCTATAATTCCTGGGCCAATTCACATGAAAGAAAAACTGTCACAAAGTTGAAAGTCATTTCTTCTAGCTCATATGAACTGTGGTCTAATTATTTCTTCATAAGATAAGATAAGATAATCCTTTATTGATCTCACAACGGAGAAATTCACTTCATTCAGTAAGATCACTCAGGTTGTGCAAAATAGACAGGAAATGTGCAAACAGTTAAATAGTAAAAAGAGGTATCTTATGTACAATAAGTAAAAGCAAAAATCTTAAGGGGTGGAGTTATAACAATTAGGACATAAGAATAAATAAAAATAGAATAAAAGTTAGAACAGACTATAAAAAACTAGAATATCTAGGTGCAAAGTTTACAGTCCTAGTGCAGGTTGTCAATAAGTGACGCTGGTACAGGGAATAAAGTGGCGCTGATATAGAGATTATTGCACGTAGTTTTGCAAAGGTGGGTTATTGCACATGTTACTTTAGAGTACTTTAGAGCTTGGCTTATACCCTACATCTAAGGTCGACATGAAGCTTTTGTAACTTTTAAATGTACTCCCAGTGGCACAAACAACCTTTTTTTTAGTAGTTTTTAGTAGTTTGTCTTTGTACAATAACATAATGAAATTGTGATCGGCTGTTGTGGACCAACCGGATCAGCATGTTCTTGAAGGTCGGGGAAACCGGAGTACCCGGAGGAAACCCGGCTGGCTGCCTTCAGGGCTCCTCTGAAACGGTGCACCACCCCTGGCTTTGTCCCTGTTTCAGAGCGTGGTGTCCTGCACTGGTCAGCTCCTCCTCCTTCTTCTTCAATAATACTCATGAAGAAGTAAAAAGCACTGAATGATATAATTAAGTACAGTTTCTTCAAAGGGCTACCCAAGTACTTGACTAAATGCCGGACAGGTCGCCCCGGGGTAATGATTGAGGAATGGGTCAAATGCAGAGGGCACATTTCCCTATAGGGACAATAAAGTGCACATTTTATTGTTTTTCACAAATAAAAACTTACCTTCCCTCACCCCAGGAAAAACTCAAACCAACTGGATTACAACGACCTACAGCCACATCCCTCCCCTGTACTACTCACTTTGTAAGCTGAATATGTATGACTCAAAACACACATTTAGGAGGAGTCCCCCACCCCGTGTCTGTCTGCTCAAACAGAATGGCAAAAACGCGCTTGTTTCATTGTGGCGTGTGAACATCTCTGTCAGAAATCTGTTTACCGTCTCACGTTCCCAGAGGCACGGCCCCCTTGACGCTCGCTACGTCTATTTTCCTGCCAAAAAAAAAGAAGAAGAAGAAAAAAAAAAACGCCTTTAAAACAACAACATTTTGAAGGCTTTGTGATCGTAGCGGGAAAGATGTCAGCGCTACAACCTCAGAGGACAAATTACAGCTAAAGGAGCGACATTGTAGACATATGTAAATGTTCAAAGTGGGAATCTCCAAACGCCGACTGCAAGATTCCCCTCTCACATACATACATTGTTCACTTATTATTACCTACTGATGCAAGGTAAAGACAATTCTGATGACTCACACGGATAACATGGACCAACACCCATGGCGCCTTTTGTAATTACCTTGAACCTTGTAAAGTAAGTTCGAAGCCATCAAATGTGTGCATAAATAACGATCATAATTACTTGTCAGGCCGACCCACCATCCGTTCTCACATGTTTTATGCACATTCAGGCTTTTTTGGATGGCTTAATAATATTTTAATGCTTAAAAGAAATGACATGAGTTTGAGAAGATCTATGCATTTTATTAGCAGCATTTTAGCCCCAATGTGGATATGGATACAGCAAACAATCCTCCTGTCTGCAAAGGGGAGCCTCCTTTGGATTAAATACCAACATGAATGTTTAAGTAAAAACAAAGTAAAAGCCCTCCTAAGCATTTTCATTCCCAGTATCGAAAGCCGTTGTGATAATTTGCCCTGTAGAAACAGCTTACAGGGTCTAGAACCGGTTTCGAAGCGTTTGATAGGCCTAAGGAGACGCCCGCGTTTGGCTGAGGCACACTCCTGTCATTCAGTCTTAGCAAATGTTTTGTATTTTCCTTTTGTAATCTAATGCACCGTCCCTTTAAAAAACACACTGCTAATTACTTTACTCAATCAGCCTCTTCGTTGGGGAATTATTTGTGTAGCCCGAGGCGAATGGTAAACCTCTTATAGACTGGCTTTTGGAAAATTGTGATTAAAACGCTTAATCCTAGAGGCTGGTTTAACTCCAGGATTTGATACACGTCTTCATCTGCTCGGGGAGAATTGATATAGCTGAATTACACCTGAAGATAATCTGGATTAAGGCAATTAGGGAGGCTCCATTTAACAGAATCTGATTTTGTTTACAGTTCTTTGCAAATGTTTAAAAAAAAAAAGGTTGATCTTCATGTAAAAGGTGCGTACCTGGTTAATTCTCTCACCTCACTGGTCACAGCAGCCCTTTATGAAGTCGTCCTTTGGTTCTCCTAATCAACCACATTGCAACAGAGCTACAGCTATTACACCATGTACTATAACAGCTCTAAGGTTATTTGACAAATACCCAAACCCCATCAGAGGCACTTGATGTCTGTACATCATACTAACATCATATTAACTTTATATGATTTTTTTATTTAAAATCTTCAACAAAACAGTAACGGTACCTACATGAATATAACAAAGAGCAATTTAAAATCTAATTTACAAATGATGACCAGTTGTCCATAAACAGGTCAGTTTTCATTTGCAATCTTGCTGTTATTTGCTCCATATGATACACTTCTTTCCGTTTATTTTTCCATTGAGTAATGGTGGGGGGCTGAGGCCAAAAGACCGTAATCAGTTTCCTTGAAATTAAGAGTAGTATTTTTAATTGGGAAATGACACAATTTGATCAGAGGTTGCTATAGGGAATATTCTCATATTATGACATTCGGTTGCAATGGAATTTCAACACTTAAACAATTTTTATTTTACCTTGTATGTCTTTCCAATAATGAATCAATTTAATTTTGGACAGTCCGGAAATACGTGAGTGTGGTCTCACACCTGACCACAGCCCCTCCAGCATTGCTCCGAAGTTCTTCCAAACTTAGATGTGACAAAGTGAGTTCTAACTCACTCGAACTCTCAAAGGACTGGACTTTTTGATATTTGATGTCCCTCCCACATTGTCTGTTCCCAGTTCTCATCCTTGATAATTATGTTCATTTCCAATTACCATTTTCCCTTAATGTCTCAGGTGTTCAATAAAGTATACTACTTCGACTCATTATTTTTGCCTACAGTTATTGCTTTTTGTGCTTTTTACAATGTAGGTTTGATCACAATGAATTCTTATTGGGGGGTGAGATCTACAAGGGAAGACGTTCTGGACTTTGTGGCTGCTCTGCGCTATCGGGATTCAAAAAGATTTGAGTACAACTTTTGTAACACGCACCAACCGCACACTGAAAACTCCTCATGTACACGGCACTTCTGCTACCGTTACATTTTTGAGCTTTCTTGCCAAAATGGGGGGGAAACCGCTCATCGACTCGTTGCGTGCAGCTGTGGACCGCCATTAACACAGTGCCATGAATCCAATCTCTCCCAGAGGTTCGAAAAAAGCAAACGGTAAATTTCTCTTGAAGTATCTGTCAATAACGTTCCAAATGAAAGGCTTGATTATACAGCTGGCTGGCTCGGGGCAGAGGAGAAAGGAGGAAAAGAAAAGTAAGAATTTAGTTGTTTGACTTAAACCGGGGCCCTTCCTCACTCCTTTTTTCGCTCGGGCCGCAGCTGAAATCGCACCAGTCAAAACAAATGTGGGATGCCAATCTCTTAAACACACCCTGCTCCGCCTATGCACACAGACCTGGGTTCACTTATGGAGTCAAGTTCTGAGCCGGCTTTTATGCTTTCTATTGAGTTACAAAACGATGGTTGTTGGGTATTCATTTTGTAAGGAAGTGGACACCATGGGATGACTAAATAGAAAGATTTGTAATAGCCAATAGGACTGATCCATATGACTATAACAAACAAAACAATCGTACAGGAGGCAGTGAAGTTAAACGGATGGATAATGGTGCTCTAATCCCTGGCAGGTAGAGGCGACAGGGCTTCAGTCGGCTTTTGAAGAGGAGCAAAGCGGGCCTATGGCTCTGTGCGTAAGCCAGGGCATCCACTGAAGCCAATACTGTACTTTGGTATATGCCAGAGGTATTCAAAATGTGCTGGGGTACTGCGATACCATCAGCAGGACAGTTGCCCACTCTACAACCATGATGGGACTTTACACCTTTGGCTCTTTGAAAAAGAAACTGGATGATTTTCGAACGCACAGCTGGAACCTTCTATAAATTTACTAAGATCTTCTTTCTAAGTATAGGAAGTTCCAGCTGTGTCGATTTCATGGAATTTGTTTAGGTTCATATGTAGCTTTTTGCTCTAGTTAAAGGGGGGTTAAAATCGACTTTTTCAAGCTTTATATCATGTTATTATGTCATTCCCTCATTAAACACATGCCTGGAGTGTTGCCTTGGCTCATTCACATATTTTTGAGTAACCAGTAAAAACTTAGACGGCAGCCATTTTAGGTGTAGCTATGCCTCAGTCCTCCTAGGAACGCCCCCACCTCCTGGAGACGCCTCTGGACCTTTTGTCACCAGCCAAGCCACCAACCACTGCTCCTCAGCTCAGCAGAGGCCCCTCCCCGCACAGTGTTGTTGTTTAGATGCCACAGCAGTGTGCTGAAGGGGGCGTGTCGGAAAGCTTCTTAAAGAGACAGAGGCCTATTTCAAGACGTTCAGTACAGCCCTTTTGAGAGAGCAATTTTATTCAAGGCAGTTATTTTAATTTACTGCATATACAGACCAACAGAAGGTTACGTCATCATTGTAGTATGCTATAGACTAGTGCTATGTGATTGAAAAAAGCATAATACCCCCTCTTTAAGACGTCAGGGTGTGTTAAAATTTGATCATTTTGGTTACATTTTAGAAAGCCTCAGTAGACTTCTAGCAAAAGTCCACTTAGTTTTGTGCAGCTCGTGAACGCGTGTCCTGAAACTGGCTCACACCGTAGACATCCTCTGCTTTAGATCTTTAAATTGTTTTAGTTTGTAACATTGGATAAGAGGAAGGAGGAGGTGGAAGAGCTGACCAGTGTGGGACACTGAAACAGGGGTCAAACCCAGGAGGCGGTGCACCGTTTCAGAGGACTCCGGTTTCCCTAGACCTCCACAAACGCGCTGGTCAGGTTGGCCCGGAATGGCGGGGCGCTCAGTCGTAGCGGCTCAGGACGAACCCCAACACCTGAGCGCAAATTCGTTGTACAATGACAAATAAAGCACTTCCTTCCTTACTTAAGACTCCTATTTATTTGTGATTATGGCTTTTTCCTAACTGGCCATTGCACTGCTAAGGAGCACTTTGCCTTCCTTAGTGTCTTGGGTTCAAGTCTTATCGTTTTGACAGTTAGCAGAAAGTCTCTTCCTGCTCTTCACTCCCTTTCATGCCTAACTGTCTGGCACAAGCACCTGTCATCGAGCGCATAAACAAACGACTGGCCTTTATACTATCCCACTCCGCAAAATAACCAATAAAAACAACTTTCCGCCGTGCCGTATCTCCCCTCCATCTCTCCTTCCTACCCCGGTCCGTGCGCTTTCTTCTCGTTCTCATGCTTTTACAGTGAGGTGCCGTGAAAGCTCTCTTTGTTGCTACGCTCCGGGGACTTTGAATGGCACCAAACAAGCGCCAAAGTGCAGCCAGCGAGCCCCACAAGACGGGCACTGAAAGGCATTCTTCCCCTGACTTCTCCCTGGACCCGCCACAATGGGCACGGCCACTCCTTTCTAGTCAGGCCCGCGCTAATGGCTAAGACAATATTTGCGGGAATGAAGGGGGATTTCATTTGCATTCAGGAGCCTGTCTAGGTTTCCTTTCAGCCGACCGCGCCGCTGCCTCTCAAACTTCGGCTGATTCCGCTTTGATTTCGCCGATGCGCCCCTCCCACCGTTGACACCAGACCCCCGAAAAACTCTGTCGTTCTCTTCTTCTTTTTTTTTTTTGCTCTTTCAAAGACCATTTACAGCCCCGGAGCTTGAACTTGCTTATTCAGATGGCAAAAAGCAAGACGAGAGAAAGCAACAGGTGTGGTGTGGGAAAGTGATCAACAGGCGATCAAATGGAATCAAATCGAACGTTACCATAGGAACCCGCCGTTAGGGAGAACTGCCAAACGTTGTCCATAGAATAACATTAAATAAAATTTCAAGAAAGTAGAGAAGAGTGCAGCGTAACAACCACTCTATTGCCTATTATGCAAACATAGTTATAACAGATGCACAACATGATTATTTATCACATTTACGTATGTCTTGATTTTCCACAATTCATTGCTCTGCGTTTCATTTTAAAACAACTCGACATGTTTTAATACTTTTTTTATTTCTTGCATGTTGTGCCAGTCCCAACCCCAAACAAATGTAAACAGGTGAATCAAAAAAAACAGCTGACATAGTCATGACAATAACAGGATTTGAAGGCTTAGGTTAAAGGAACAGGCCACCGTTTTTTCATACTGAGATATGTTCTTACTAGGGCCGGGACTTGATTAAAAAAAATTAACCTAATTAATTAGAGGCTTTGTAATTAATTAATCAAAATTAATCGCATATAAATATTTGACCTGAGAACAGTGAGAAGTAAGTTTTTTCATAAGGATTTTTAGTATACCATTGAATAGTGACTGAATACATAAGCTTAAGCAACAAAATATTGTTTATTTTTGTTCAACCAAGTCCAACAGACCAGTGCAATATTGCCATTAATTGTGCGTCTGCAGGAAAAAAAGGAAACTGAAGTGTGGAAAGCAAAGTGTGATTAATTTCGATTAATATTTTTAATCGCACTAAACCTCATGTAATTAATTAATCGCAATTAATCGAAAAAAGTCCCGGCCCTAGTTCTTACCTGAGCTTAGACGAGTTGATACGCACCTGTCTGGTCTTTGTGCGTCCCCGTGGAAGAGCGTGGTCGCTTCTAACTTCACCCCGTTTGGAGCTATAGGAATCCATTGGGAGAGGCCAAATGCTAACAACATCTTTGGTCTTTTGCGTGACTGAGGGCACACAGTTCTTTCATACTGTGATATGTTCTCACCTGAGCTTAGACGAGTTGATACGCACCTGTCTGGTCTTAGTGTGTGCCTTTGGAAGCGCGTAGCAGCTTACAACTTCACCCACGTTTGGAGCTATAGGAATACATTGGGAGAGGCCAAATGCTAACAACATCTTTGGTCGTTTTGCGTGACTGAGCGCACGCACAAAGACCAGACAGGTACGTATCAACTGGTCTAAGCTCAGGTAAGAACATATGTCAGTATGGAAAAACGGTGGCCTGTTCCTTTAAGGTTAAGGTTAAGGTGCTTTAACCTCTTAATCTCCACCCAAACTGAGCACAACAAAAAAGTGTCAAAAAAGCCACTAAAATGTGACAAAAATAATAAAAAATGGATGAAAACCCAGCAAAAAAGTGAGAAAAACGTGACGGCAAGAATGCAAGATCCATTTAGATCAATTTTGTAGCTTTCAAATGAGTCGTTACCCTGTTGCTCCCCAGTCGAGAAGCTTTTAGATTTGGGTAAAGCCAAACAGGAGAAAGTGCGCTGGGTTAAGAGGTTTACTGTACAACGAAATTGGAGGAGAACATGCAAACTCCACACAGAAAGGCCCCGTCCAGGTGGGAATGGAACCTGTGACCTCCTAGCTGTGAAGCACAAGCGCCGCAGACTAATGTTGTAACAAGTTTAAAACCCCCATGAAAGTCAACTAGAATAATGATCACATATTTTCTATCTGCTGTGCTCCCCGATCACCTCCGCATTGTTTGGTTTGTGTGCGTCATTCACAGCTCGTACTTAGCGACAGTGCCATAGTGCCAGATATTTGACGGGATTTAATGTAACGACGCGATCTTGAACCTCTGCCAGACGCGTCCCCCTTATGTATTTAAAACCGATCGTTGTTTACATTACACCGTGACAGGAGAAACAGCTCGCAGACATAACACAAATGCATTCATCATGATGCGCTTCCAGACACACTTCATCTGAGTCGTGGGATTATATGAAAACACATAAATACGCAACAACTTGGGAAAAGTTTCTTCAAAGCAAAAGCCCAAGTTTGCATATGTTGACAATTTGCATATTCAATTCTTACTTTGGGTTTAGTGTAAATTCAATGCTCAGAATAAGCATGTTGCATATGTATATCACTTGATGTCGGTATAGGCAAAGTGACTGCAGTGCTGTTTTTCAATAGGCCTAAATTTGGAGCTGTGCAAGTTATTTGAAATCTTAAAGAGGCGGTATTATGCTTTTTTCAATCACATAGCACCAGTCTATAGCATACTACAATGATGACGTAACCTTCTGTTGGTCTGTATATGCAGTAAATTAAAATAACTGCCTTGAATAAAATTGCTCTCTCAAAATGGCTGTACTGAACGTCTTGAAATAGGCCTCTGTCTCTTTAAGAAGCTTTCCGACACGCCCCCTTCAGCACACTGCTGTGGCATCTAAACAACACTACTGTGCGGGGAGGGGGCTCTGCTGAGCTGAGGAGCAGTGGTTGGTGGCTTGGCTGGTGACGAAAGGTCCAGAGGCGTCTCCAGGAGGTGGGGGCGTTCCTAGGAGGACTGAGGCATAGCTACACCTAAAATGGCTGCCGTCTAAGTTTTTACTGATTACTCAAAAATATGTGAATGAAAAAGTCGATTTTACATAATACCCCCTCTTTAAGGCATATGATTCAAAAAGTGGCACAAAGTATAGGATTTTGTTTTAACACACTTTTTAAACACCATATAAAGTAAAGTGTTGCCAAAATGCTCTACACAAACAAAAAGTTAAAAAGAGAGCTTTTCTGACCCGTCTTTTTGACACACTAAAAGCTAGAGCTCTCATCCATTTGAAAGAATATATTGTAACCAGTGGTGAGTTCTGCACATGCACTTTGATTTAAAACAACAGTGACACCCTCAGCTCCCACTGGACTGTTAAAAACAATCCGTCGACCAGAGCAAAAATGATCCTTTAAACTGGTACAGCTGTTGGATTAATATGGACTAGCTGAAATGACTCTGTAAACCTGTGCGGAAATTCTCGGCCTGATGACATTTCAATCAGCTCTGGTCCGCGGGGCACGAGACAGAAGGTAAACTTGTTTGGACGTTTCGCAAATAGGAAGAAACTGACATTAATGGAAAATCATACTGTCTGGGACGACTTGTGCAGCGTGTTTGTTGGACCACTACGGGCTTTTCTATACAGTAAGTGATACCTGGAATGTGAATTTCTGCATAGCAAAAATGGCTTTTTATTTACCTGCGCTGTTACCTGTTTATACATATTTGTACAATATGAAAAATACCAGGGGTTCTATTTAGAATTATAGACTTACACACTGCCTGGCTAAAGAAAATCATTGCCACCTACACTGCGTTCACAGTCATTATGCAAATTTTTCTCAGATTTTCTAAATTGTCAACTCAAATGACAGTCAGCATAATTAAGTCTTTAACTGTTAGAGGATCATTTGAATGTAATATAAGAAATATAGTGAACAACTCACAATGCACAACAGAGTTTCAATACATTTTATAGGTTGTAAAGAACTGAAAATGGTCAGTTGTTGAATTTGCAGCATTATGAGGTCATATTTACTGAAATCAAAAGCTATTTCGATCACTAACATCTTAACAGGTCAAGTTACATTTTAACATAGGACCCTTATTTGAGCAGCTTCAAAATGCTTAAATCCATTAAACTTGTGAGTTTCTGCTTGGATTTCTTTGCAGGATGTCAGAATAGCCTCTCAGAGCTGCTGTTTGGATGTGAACTGCCTCTCACCCTCATAGATGTTTTGCTTGAGGCTCCAAAGGTTCTCAATAGGGTTGAGGTCAGGGGAGGAGGGGGTCCACATCATGAGTTTCTCTCCTTTTATGTCCATAGCAGCCAACGATGCAGAGGTATTCTTTACAGCATGACATGGTGCGTTGTGTAAGGGTTGTAACGAAATCTGAACAAGCTCCTGACTCATGCTTTACTTACACGCTACAGAACAAGAAGACCATGTCAGTGAGATTAGCTGATAGAAAATGGCCACCATAATCATTCATACATACACATAGACACAAACAACTGATTCACTGGTAGGCAGTCACCCTCTCTGCGTAGAGAAGTGCAAGACTAGGATAAAAGACAACTGAAGGTCTGGACTTCACTTCTTCTCTTTCTCTGAAGTCACCAGCTGGTTATACTGCTTTGGTACTAGGAACAACGGCAATAAACGCCTTTTCTTGAGACGACTTCTATCTCCAGTGTATGCTTTGGCCATATCCAAATAACTGTTCTCGCGTGATACAAAAGAACCAAGTCCTAACAGTTGTCATGCATGAAGATGATTTTTGTACCATGGAAGAAAGTGGTCGGCCAGAAACTCCACATATTTTTTTTCGCACCTTAGCCATAAGGCGCTGGTGCAGTGTGATTTGGGCAGATGGATATGTGTGCCCAAAGAATGGGATCAACTGAACATCCTGAAATGCCGCCACAGAGTCCAGATCTTAACACCCATTGAGAATCTTTGGTATGTGCTGGAGAGGGCTTTGCACATTGGTCACACTCTCCCATCATCAATACAAGATCGTGGCGAAATATTAATGCAACACTGGATCTTTTGACATTGCAGAAGCTTAATGAAACGATGCTACTGTGAACACGAGCTGCAATCAAGACGGTCCAATCACATATTAGAGCGCGACCTTTTTTGTGGCAACTTTTTTTTTGGTCAGACAGTGTACATTCAATAAGTTTCTCAGTGTCAGAAGCCACTGTGCAGCTTGACTTTTGTGGAGGTTGATCGCATTGTGTCACTTTAGTCCATACAGCTGACAAATGCCACCGTGCCCAGGCTCACCCACACACACATTCTTAACAGGACCCTTACCTTGACTCCATTAGGTCCCCGACAGCGTTGACAGTCACACGCCAAACCTGGACATACGGACGCCTCGTGCACCGGCCTCTCATTCTCGCTTCCTGTCTCTTCTGCTCTCCGGCTCCTGGCTGTATCTACATCCCCTCAGGCTACGATCGGATTAGACCTGACATGTTTAAGGAAGTGACTTTGGCAGCGTGCACATATCCCCCCCCCCCGTGCCAGCAACGACTCAATAACCTTGTACGGCGGGGGCAGGTTTCAACGGCGTGTCTATCTGTCAGAAAGTGGCTCAAATTAATCCCCGCGCACAGGAGAAACGCGCGAAGGCTGCGGAGAATTAAGCCCGCTATCATTATCCTTGTCAAGCGAGATGACAGGGGAGAGCCGCGCTGTTGGTAAACCTGTCATTGTGGTTTGATTCGAGCGGGGAATTAACCTTGATTTGGTAAATGGGGGAGTTGGCAGGTGAGATGTGAGGTATGCCGCTCGGGAACAGTCTGGTGTAATAATAGGTCTGTACTCGACATGCAGGTATTGTAGAAATGTAAATCTCAAGTAGCTTAAAGTTTAAACATGTGCAACTTTTACAGAGAGTTAACCTCTTAAGCCCCACCTGAACTGAGCACATGTTCTCCTGTTTGGCTTTGCCCACATCTAAAAGCTTCTTGAAAAAAAAAAAAAAAGGGCTAAAATAGCAACAAAAATGAGACGAAAACACAGTAAAAAAAAAAAAAGACGACAATGCGAGCACAGTGATCCATTTAGATGAGTTTTGTAGATTTGGGTAAAGTTGAACTGGAGAAAATACACTTGGTTAAGATGGGTGTTAAAGAGGGGTATTATGCGTTTTTCAATCACATAGCACCAGTCTATAGCATACTACAATGATGACGTAACCTTCTGTTGGTCTGTATATGCAGTAAATTAAAATAACTGCCTTGAATAAAATTGCTCTCTCAAAATGGCTGTACTGAACGTCTTGAAATAGGCCTCTGTCTCTTTAAGAAGCTTTCCGACACGCCCCCTTCAGCACACTGCTGTGGCATCTTAACAACACTACTGTGCGGGGAGGGGGCTCTGCTGAGCTGAGGAGCAGTGGTTGGTGGCTTGGCTGGTGACGAAAGGTCCAGAGGCGTCTCCAGGAGGTGGGGGCGTTCCTAGGAGGACTGAGACATAGCTACACCTAAAATGGCTGCCGTCTAAGTTTTTACTGATTACTCAAAAATATGTGAATGAGCCAAGGCAACACTCCAGGCATGTGTTTAATGAGGGAATGACATAATAACATGATATAAAGCTTGAAAAAGTTGATTTTACATAATACCCCTTTAAGAGGTTAAAGCTGTTTTTGTCGATAAATCAACATTGTCAAAAAAATGTTTGCAATTTTATTCAAGGCACACTGTAAAATGTAAAATTTGTTTCAACTCAAAAACTCATTCCAAGGGCTGCCAAGAAATTTTTATGTGTAACCAATAACAATTTTACAATCTAGTCGATTTGAAATTTGAGATTCACCTCTTTCGTTCAATTGTATTCTTAGGTTGACATAACTGTTTCCAGTTGTCTGAAGTGAAAAACGTCAGTTACAAATTAAATCAGTTGTGTCAACCTAAGTTTTTCACTTCAGACAACTGGAAACAGTTATGTCAACCTAAGAATACAATTGAACGAAAGAGGTGAATCTCAAATTTCAAATCGACTAGATTGTAAAATGGTTATTGGTTACACATAAAATTTCTTGGCAGCCTTTGGAATGAGTTTTTTGAGTTGAAACAAATTTAACATTTTACAGTGCAGTTATTTTAATTTACTGCATATACAGACCAACAGAAGGTTACATCATCATTGTAGTATGCTATAGACTGGTGCTATGTGATTGAAAAAAGCATAATACCCCCTCTTTACTAATTATGACATTTAACATGCTGCTGCTACTATATTTGACTAAAGCTGTTGAGTCCTCACCTGTTGGCCCAGAAAGAGTGGAGCAAAGCCAGATTCTTTTCCATGAACAACACTCTCACTACTGTGAATAACTATAATAGTAGTTTCTTGAGTACTTTGGCGAATAACTTTCAATATATAACAGGTGTTTTACAACTCAACAGCCACCCTTTTCTGTACATGAATAAAATACAGTGCCTGAATTAGACTTGAGCTATTTTCACCTGTTAATCTCTACAGACAGACTCTCCCCCCCCTCCCCTCCCTCCCCGTCTGACCTGCCTCCTCCTCCTGTCATTCGGGCTTTGCTAATGCACCCTACAATTAAGTCATTTTGAAGGAATTCGGTCGGTGTGCGCCGCGGAGCCGTTGAGCGGTGGCTGGAGCCGCTCTGGTCGCCCTCACCGTGTTATTTAGTGCCGTCTCTGTGATGTGTGTCGTCCAGAGGCTGCCAGACGTCTGCGCCCGAAGAGGAGACGAGAGGACGAGTCAGCACCAAAGACACAGGGCTATCATCACCGCTACTGTAAATACGCCTCTGCTCCTGTGGGGGCTTTAATCTCACGCCTCCAAATCTACCTGTGTGGAAAATATGGAATGACAGTGCACAGCGTTTGGGTGTTTGGATGAAATCTGATTATGAGTCGAACTGACTGGGTTCGTGAGAGTCACATACAACACATTATTGAACTCATTTTCATTTCTTAAGGTGCTATTAGCAGGACATTTTTAATAAATATTGTCCGACAAACACTATTACATTATATTACAATTTTCACTTGGACGTTCATGGTGTGAGTTGTTTGATTGGAGTACCAGAATTTAAAGGTATCCAATAAATCTATGTTGTAGACTATAGAATAATGGTTAGCACTCTCGCTTCACAGCTAGAAGGTCCGGGTTCGATTCCCACCTGGACGGGGCCTTTCTGTGTGGAGTTTGCATGTTCTCCTCATCTCTGCGCAGGTTTCCTCCAGGTACTCCGGTTTCCCCTACCACTAAAAACATGTACAATAGGCTAGGATGAATGAGAGTGTCTTTGAGAGTGCGCATGGGGGACGACGGATGCAAATTAGCCCAAGGCTACAATCCGGTGTGGCTTGTTTACATGCACTGTTCTGACTAAATAAATAAAAATAATTGATGTATACACTTTTTTAACCGTTTCTTTTCATTTATTTTTCTTGATATTGACAATAAAAAGAGCACACACAAACCAACCACAAGTTAAAAAAGATAAAATAAACACAATTACAGGTCTATTACGTCCTCATTTAGTTGGTTAGCTAGTTTACTATAAACTAAAGGATAAAGAAAAATAAAAGACATAAATAAGATAAACTTCAAATTAGGGCTAGAACTTTTTTCGATGAATTCCAAAAGGTTAAAGATTAAAAACATGAATCGATTGAATCAAATTAATCACACTTTACTTTAACGGCACAGACATTTCCTTTTTCCTGAAAGACGTTGCTTAGGGACAAACTTGTTCATTCACACAGTTAAGCCGACATAAACCTATTTAAAAAGATCATCCTCTAAAATGATCACACAGACCTCACATCTCCGCTTAAAGGTGCATTATGGAACTTTTAAATGCGGAAAAAAAGTTTATATTTGTGCGTATTTGACCTTGTAGTGACCCAGCAGCTGTAGGACTGGTCAGCATGATGCTCCAGGCTCAGTTGTTTTATAGGTTTTCGGGTGAGAGGCTCCGTCAGCAGAGAAAACCTTCCAAACAGCTGATCCTGGAGCGTCCCAGGAACCACTGTGATGGAAAGTAAAGGCGCCATGCTGACCACTCATACAGCCGCTGGGGAACTACAAGGTCAAATATGCACACATATCAACTTTTTTTCCTCAAAAAAGTTGCATAATGCACCTTTAAGATAAGTTAGAATGTGTGGAAATAAAAAGAAGCATCTAAAATATACCACTGAAAAAAAAATAAAATAAATAAAAATAAATCATGCTTAAATGCGACTAATTGCGATTAATTAATTCAGGTGCATGGTTTAGATCAGAGGTGCCCGAAGTGTGGCCTGAGCCAAATACGGCCCTAAGGCGATTTCTTTTGTGGCCTTCATGCTTCTTTTTGAATTGGCACACATCACCAGAGATGGTACTTTTTACTACAACATTTCATTGTGGGGAAGAGCTGGTTTTAAGGTTCCAAGCCTAAATAAAGGTGTGGTGCCCGGGTTAAAACTTTGCACTCCGTTGAAACAGTGAAATGTATATTTGTATCCATTTTTTAGTCTGACATTAGTGCGTCCCTTTCCTCAACAAAATCAAAAACTTGAAATTTCTCATCTAGTTTTCCTTTCCTGAAGCTCTGTCAGTAACCCTGGTAAATAGAGTTGTCACGTCTTGTGAAGAAAGCGGAATCCCTGCCTCCAGTTTTCCCAGAGCGCAGACGTAATCACAAACAAACGGAGCGGAGTGAGCCGTCTGCTTCCGACTTCCTGTTTGTATTCCCAAAGACTCTCAGCAAATGGAGAGGGATCCACCACAGGGCTCTGAAGAACTCGACATGTCTAGGCCCGCTCGAACGTCTCCCAAACCCCCGCGAGGTTATAGGCTACGGCAAAAATAAAACCAGGCAGTCACTACAGAGTCAGACACTTTCTACACACAAGCCATTCATCAACTTTTATATGGAGTCAGCGGCTGTAAATCAGAGCGGGGAAATGGGGGCGAGGGAGATGAAAGACAGCGTTCAAAAGGAAATTAAAGAATCGGCGCTAACAGATGTGGTGAGGTGCTCAAAATATGCACTCAAATACCTTCATCTAAATATAATGTTACTTAATTGGTCATTTAAGTTCAGTAAATGTAATAATGATTGCTAAATTTGCTTTACTGTAAGTGTGTTTGCCTAGACTCTTAGTCGTGCAGGGGTTTGCCGTTGCAGTAGAGGTGATTACTAAGACAATTTCTACTGGAGCTGCTGTGAATAGGAAGGAAACTTCACTCTACTGCCATTCGGACTTAAACAACAGAACTGTTTTGATTGTTTTTCAGGATCTCATTGCCAGTGTAATATTGAGTTACAAACATATATAGCTTTTTTCACTAACCACTTACTTTGTTTAAGTAATACAAAACGTGGTAATATATTAGTCATTACAATTCAAGTAACTGGAGTTACAAGTGCATTTAAATGTATGAATGAAAAAAAGCCAAACTCTCCCCAAAGAAACAGCAGCACCAACTCAAGTTGATTTGATCGGATTTGATTCTTTATGTGAGCAACACAACGCACCTCTACAAAATGAAAACATAAAGGCTGTTACAAATCAAAGAGACAAAAGCAAACTTGTGAGTATACAAATGCACATTTTCAAAAAGGAGTGGGGAGAAGTTTAACTTATTAACCCAAGCGTGGGTGGTTGGTTGGCGAGAATTGTTTTTAATCTATAAAGCACTTTGCACTTGTATGAAAAGCGCTCTATAAATAAAGTTTTGATTGACTGATTGAACCCCACCCCTAGTTGGAAGTGTATAAGATCTGCACTTGCGTGTAGCTCACGTCATCAAAACAATAAAGAATGGGCATGGCCGAGGAAAAGGAAATCTTTGACAGCACTTTCGGTGGCATTACTGATATTTTCAGTTTATATTTTGCCAAAAGTAACTCAGAAGTAACTCAAAGTGTAACATAGCTACATTTTTGAAACAGTAATATGTAATGCAAACATATTACATTTGTAAAACTGTAACTACTAATATAAAATATGTTACAAGTTTAAAGTAACCTGCCCAACACTCATAGCACTTCATAAGCTATACCTTGCAGCTGACTCCAGCACGGTGTTGTTTACCAAAGAATCTTGCCTCGATGGAGTCTCTCCGAGCTATCATTGAGTACTGCAGGACTTGGCCTAAAGAAGTTAAAGTGGTCTCACCCCCAAAAAAAAAACAGTCTTTGTATGAACCTAGAATGCTTCTAGCCTGGCTAACGCCATGCTGCTGTGTGCGCTCGAATCATTTCTAATTGCACAGCAGTCTGAGGACCATGGCCGAAATCTTCGCATGGATTTGGAGACCAATCACAGAACGAGGAGGGACGGTAAGACGATGACGCGCTATTCGACATACGGAAGCTTGTAGTTTGTTTACAGATAAAAAAATAAAAGTTTATTTACGGATCCAACATGACAGCAGCAGACACGACGCCATCTTTCGATCAAGCTTTAGACCGTGTTCTAAATAGTTTAGCTCGAAAGTTTACAGCGGGTACGTCATACGTCATCGGATACGATGATACGATTGGCTATGGCTACGTGCAGACGCATGAGAGACATTATTTTGTACCACCCAACAAACGACTATGGACAATCATAAACCACATCTCTCCTACGAAAAAAAAATTGGTGGTCCCCAGACTAAATATCATTTGTGAAAAAACATGTTCTAATATTTCATACTTTACAAGATGTTCAGCGAACCATTTTAGGATCTTCTTTTGCTTCATTCCACTGCTTCAGCCGTCCACTTTCTTCCCTTTTTGTTTCCACTCGGATTTCACCTTTTGAATCTGTCATACGAGTAATCTTTCTCCCATAATTAGCCCTTCTCTTTGCGATGGCACAAGCCTTTCTGTCTACATTTTTCCAGATGGTACATGAGCTTTTACTTTGACACCGGTCATTTCAGCATATGATTTTAATATGCTACAGCCACCTGCTGCTTTTAATTAGAATGACTTGTGGCCTCTTCGATTACCCCACCCACCACTTACTTATACTTCTTCATCTAATTCTATAACTTTCACTAATGGTATACTACTCTCTGTTTTAGTATTTCCTGTATATGAAGGTCTATGATGATTAGGCCAGATTCCACCCCAAGTTCTACGAGAAGGCGGTGTTGGTGTCCGTACTGCTTCCATTACTGCTGCCACATTACTCGCATACAGGTATCTTATTTCCTACCTCTGCAAATAGATGTTTTTGCTTTATACCTTGTGTTTAATTGGACCATCTCTCAAATTCAGATGAAAGGAAAAGATGCATTGATATTTTGTTATGGCGAGGTCTGAATACTGGGTCAATGCTATGTTTTGAAACCCCCTGCAGTGCACCTGGGTAATATGTAAAAGAAAGAAAAAACATTGTTCCCTTTGCGGTTTGGGGGAAAAATCCATATGGTACGTGACCTCATGAATAATGGTTTGAACGTGAAAGTGCGGAGTAACCTGAGGGTCTGCGGGGCTTCATGGAGATGTCTGAAGTTTTTTATAAGAGGCTGTGAATGGCACACTCCCACTCAGAAATCCTCAGGGCTGGCTGGTTACTCTATGACATAAGAGCATAAACACAATGAGCCCCTTTCTGCTTTGTGCAATACAAACCAGGCGTACTTATAATGTGCTGCGAAGGTTACATGTGAGAGGCTTTGGGAAAGGTGGAGAAAAAAACATCTCACATCACTTACTTATACTTATGTAGACTTTCATATTGATTTCTCATGTGCTATAACCTCAAATAAGATAAAAGGTAATGGTAATTTAGCTCTATTTCTGTTCATACGAAACCCCACTGACTTTATATGAAACAACACAAGGCTTGACTGCATAAACTATCCTGGCCGGCTAACCTGTAATAACGGGGTAACAATGTTATTTGTCACAGTATGCCGGTAAGTGCTAACCCTGCAATTACCTGGTGATTACCCGGGGTGTTCCCCACCTCATGCCCAACGACCTGAGACACCTAACAGACCACGAGGCGTAGCATATTATGTTCCTACTTGATTCATAAACAAGCAGTGTTAGAAGTAGCAAACATCTGCCCGACCCCTTAAACTTGTTTTGTAACTATATTTGATTTACTTCTCATGACGCTTGATATTTTGTGAACTTACCCCTTTCCCAAATAAATCCCTAATGCTTAGTCAAATACAGCCAGGATCCAGTCTCTTCCGATTGAGAAATTGCAGGTTTATCCGGGGAACGCACCCAACATTAGTCATTAACTTCCAGATATGTTGCAATTATCGGTTTGCAAATGATGCAATGGGATGAGTGTAGAATCAGATAAGAGCTTTGATTATACAGTTTATCTGCTAGATGGACAATCAAACTCATGATATCTCCCAAAACTACTTCCATACCGTAATATTCTTTAATGATTTATTTCATATGTATCTTTATCATAGTGATTTAAATAAAAACAGAAGAACACAAACTGTAAAGGGAGGGGGTAGATCGCTAAACCAACACTAGATGAGACCTTGAATACGTTTCTGAATGTCTTCGAAGGACCAAGTTAGCTGAAGGCGTTTCACCCATTTAAATAACCTGATCCAGATGACTACCCTTCAGAACATTTGTTTCTGAACGACTGAGATCCAGCGTTGACAAGTTGTTTCATTTGTATTTGTCATGATGGCCTATACATGCTTTTCAGTCATGTGACTTTTGTTGTTATGGGGGCCATTTTGAATACTAAAATAGAATTATGCAGTACTACAACATGTAACAATATCTCAACTCAGGATGAAAATGAAAGACAACTGATTGACAGTGGCATTTTTATGTCCTCGTAATCATTTCTCAAGAAAATAACAGTTAAAACACGGCCCCAGAGACGCACTTTTATGTGAAGAAACCAGTAAGTCAGTGTTTAAGCTGCTCAAGATGTAAGCATGCTACCAGTTAGCATTTAGCTTTAACAGCTCAGCTCTGACCTCTCCAAGGGAAAGCCCTGAACCACAGACACAGACTCAGAGCTGAGCTGTTACTGTAGTATTTCCTCAGTGTTCGTAGATGTGAGCCACACATGTGTTTATCGTGTTGAAGCAATTGACAGTTGGTTGACAGTTGCTAACCGGTAGCATGCTAACATCTTAAGCAGCTTAAACACTGACTCAGACTGAGACTCTATTGACATGACAAACTGTAAAAATCCCAGAGAAAGGACCCCAAAACAAAACAAAACTGCTTGTACTTTATATTTTTTATTGCAGGAAATCTTACACAGTATGGATTTAATCATTCTAAACACACAGTAATATACAGTGGTCAAAATTGATTGAATAAGATTGAAAGTTGCGTTGAGTTGAGGACATTGCTTAAACCTCTGTTCAGTTGGTTAGGAAAGTAAGTGGTCTTTGGGAAAGGACCAACAACTGCAAAGAATAGCAGATTCTTGATAAGTTAATCCGAGCCATTGACTGCTTTCAAAACATTCACTTCAATGGGAAAAGTCCTGGACGACTGGGCGCTTACACAAACCAATAAAATGCCTGTAAACCCATTTGAATAACCTCTTATTCGTCCTCTATGAGCCTACATTGAAACAGTTGCTTCATGACTTCCCTGCCATATAATATAAAAAATAATTGCACGCTCTGAAAGCCACCAGAGCTGCATGAAGCCCGATCCGCGCTCTATTTTATGGCTGTTATTCTTGGCATTGTCCTGTGTTTTTGATTTATAGCCTAATGGTAATAGATTGTGGTTCTGGTGAGAAGAGATCCTGGAAGCCAGAAGTTAAAAATAAGACTTGGTGTGCTCTGGCTGTTTGAACAGAAGCCTTGGCCTCTTCAGTTTGTGGTCGGCAGCGGTGGTTACGAGGTTTTCTCTCTCTCTCTCGGCAATCTAAATTTAATCCCAAACACCACTACCTCATTTCCCATTGTAATAACAACACATGTGAATCCGGCAAGGTGGAAAAACTGATTTGTTTAGGAAAGACGCCACTGTAAGAATTAGGGCAATCCATCAAAGATATCTCGGTTAGTCAGCTCTTTTTTCAAAGTGCAAAACAAGTGAAACTGCTGGTTCTCAAACTGTGGGTGTATACACAGTACCACTATCGGCTTTTGGCTTCTTCAGGCGGTGCTCAGGGTCATCTGTGAATTTAGACTTAATAAATACAGATGGCATCTTAGGGAACTGGCATAAATGGTCACGTTCGAGGGGGAAACAAAGAGGGAACTACTCTTTCACCCATTACTCCACAACAAATGCTGAATGAATTATAGATGTATTTTATATCAAATAAGACACAGAGACAACATGGAGTGGAACAAGTTAAACGGCCCACATTTGTTTATATGACAGTGAATGCTAACCATAATTCTAACCATAATTCTATGCTACATACTAACGTTAGCTTCAAGTTTGCGGTGTAAAAACATTCATTTGGACCTGATTTTGACTTGTCTGTGATTTGCTATGTGTAGTCCACCATAAAATGTCTACAAGGAGTGAAAAATAATGATTTCCATGACACACTTCCTTCTCCTCGGTTGACCACGCCCACACATTGCCATCTGATTTATTAGCTATAATTTCCTCGTTGCTTTAGTTAATGCACTTAAGTGGTTTTCTGATTTAGACATGGTTTACGCACACAGTTTAGTCTATTTTAGACCCGCTTTAGTCCTGATTTGATCTTGATCTAGTCCTGGTTATACTTGGAAAGTCAAATATTTTATAAGGTGTGAAGGATTTGTGAACCCATGGTTTAAACCAGGGGTGCCCAAAGTGGGGCCCGCGGGCCAAATTTGGCCCGCCGGAACAATTCCATTGGCCCGCCAGAAAGTGACCTACCTTTGCTCCACATATGGTTAATACCAACTCTTTTCCCATTCATTCCCAATGGTAAATAAGGATGCAGTATACATTTTGACCACTATCGTCAAATTGGGGGCGCTGTTTCACTTCTTTCGCAAAGTTAAGGACACTGTTTGGTGTTTTGGTGTTCATCACAGAGCGTTGTAGCATCAACTTTCACAGTTTTCCAACTTTTATTGCAAATGTTGTTGACATCAACAACGGTAGATGTTAAAAATGGACTTATTAAAGAATTTATGCTGAACTGACACTTTCAAAATGATCTAATGTGGCATTTCCTTTGAGTTAACAAAATGCATGAGGTAAAGTCACTGTAGCTACAGGTGGTGTTGTTACATTTTGCACTATGTTGCTGCAATTGTTGAATTTGTTCGACTAAAACTAAGCTTTTGCCATAGTTAACATTTGTATTAATGTAGCATTTATTTGCAAAGATATCAAATGCAAATGTATGGTGAAAAATAAATTAACTGTTTGCAGTTATGTGTGTTTCACCCTTGACATCGCCGTGTTTGGCCCGCGGCCCACAGGCACCTTTTCATTTTGGCCCTCGGAGACAAAAAGTTTGGGCACCCCTGGTTTAAACCCTTTATTCTCCAAGTAAGGAAAAAAAAAAAAGCTTTCTGCATGTTGACAGGTCCTTTAGTGTTGCCAGGGTAAACTGTCATGAGTAGTGGATGACCTTAGAAGAGCTGTGGACCCTGAGCTGTGCCAGGAGAATGTAGTGGTTGGGACTATATTTTGCATGTGGTAGATCTGATGAGGGGAAGTTACCCATTGTGAAACTCCTCACAGTCAACATGTTATTAATTGAAATTGTTAGATTTATGCCTTATATTTTTGGTGAAATGGGTAAGCAAGATAATTGTCGAAAACACCACGAATATTAAAGCCTCAGTGCGTAGCTTTCCAGGTTGCTAGAGCGACTAAACTGAAAATAAAACAGAGAAGCCGGTGTGTCGCTGTGGTGTTTTCACCACAGGTTGACTACCTGCGGTGAAAACAAAGCATCACCATCTCCATAGAGACAAGTCGGCAATGTCCTGCTCTCAGTATAGTTACAAGTCAGTTCTGAGGAGAGGGGAGAGCAAAAAAACCCAAAACAAAACAAAACTGCTTGTATTTTATATTTTTTTTACACAAATCTTACACAGTATGGATTTAATCATTCTAAACACACAGTAATATACAGTGGTCAAAATTGATTGAATAAGATTGAAAGTTGCTTTATAATTTTCTGTGTGACGTCTTAAAAAAGTTTAAATCGAAAAATGCTCATGAGTAAGAAAAACAAAATTGTGCTCAAAATACCCAATGTCTTCTACAATTGCTACAACAACACATTTGACTTGAGCGAGGTGGAAAAACGTTGCAAACAGGACATTACTTACTCGCTGATTTCCTCGAGCCAGACGCCGCTTTAAAATTGGGGCAATTCATCACAGCAATCTGCATTTGCCAACTTTTGTCAGTCCACAAATTGTCCGGCGTGTCAGCGCTGTGTCACTACAGCCGCAGTTATTAATTTGAACACCGGCCAGAAACAACAGACTACCTCACACTGAGGAAATGTTGTCAGCGCTCGACACGCGGTTTTATTGAGTATTGGGGAGAACGGTTACAGTATATACAGGGGCTTTAGAAAGTTATCAGAACGCTTTTCATCATTTCTATTTGAATGTTTAAATGTAGCAGTTTATCAATAACTTTGTTGTTCTACACCAATTAACACACATGCAAAAATACAAATTGATAATACAAAAAAAAAAAAAAAATCATTGTGACAGTGTCAGATTGTTAGGGCAAATTCATTATAATGAATTATAATGGGGGGGGTTATTATGTAGAATCGACTTTTTCAAGCTTTATATCATGTTATGTCATTCCCTCATTAAAAACATGCCTGGAGTGTTGCCTTGGCTCATTCACATATTTTTGAGTAATCAGTAAAAACTTAGACGGCAGCCATTTTAGGTGTAGCTATGCCTCAGTCCTCCTAGGAACGCCCCCACCTCCTGGAGACGCCTCTGGACCTTTTGTCACCAGCCAAGCCACCAACCACTGCTCCTCAGCTCAGCAGAGCCCCCTCCCCGCACAGTAGTGTTGTTTAGATGCCACAGCAGTGTGCTGAAGGGGGCGTGTCGGAAAGCTTCTTAAAGAGACAGAGGCCTATTTCAAGACGTTCAGTACAGCCATTTTGAGAGAGCAACTTTATTCAAGGCAGTTATTTTAATTTACTGCATATACAGACCAACAGAAGGTTACGTCATCATTGTAGTATGCTATAGACTGGTGCTATGTGATTGAAAAAAGCATAATACCCCCTCTTTAACCTCTTAACCCCCACCTGAACTGGTTTGGCTTTACCCAAATCTAAACTAGAGACGAAAATGCACTGGAAAAGCAATAATACTACAATAATAAAGCAACAAAAACATGACTAAATACAGATGAAAAAGCAACACAAGAGTGACACAAACGCAACGACAAAAAAAAGCCAAAAAACGTGACACAAAGGGAACGAAAAAAGCAACAAAAAACTGCAAAAATGTGACAAAAATGTGACAAAAATGCAATGACAATGCAACAAAAAATTTTTTCGATCAGGTTCTTTAGGTCTTAGCTTTCAAACAAGACCGTAAGCTCCAGTCAACATTTTGACATTTTGACACTTCACTTGAGTAGTATTTTTGTTGAGAACTACTTTTATTACTTCTTCTATTCAATGACATGTGAGAGATAACTGTAATACTTTCAACTCCCCTGCATTTCAAGGCGCAAAAGCAAAACGTTATTTAAAGCCTTATTTTGAACACTCCAGGACTGTAGGTGGCGCTGTGCAGATGCTCTGTCAATGACACTAACTAACCGCATGGAAGAAGGTTTGTCCCGTTGTGTTGGAAGGAAGCCACAATGCTAATAATAAGCTTGGATTACTAATTTAAAAAAAAGATAATAATACTGTAGTCATAAATAGAGGAGGATACTTCCTAAAAATGGGGGTCACAATGGGGTGAAATATGGTGCTAATTCCTGCAGCTGTCAAGCCAGTAACACCGCCTCATGCTCTATGCTGCTTTAATGGGCCGAAGCGTGGACAGATTTGACGCACCACACGCACGAAACACTCGCTGTCATGGGTGCAAATATATCCGCAACACCTCATCTGTTTTCCACTAAAGAGAGGCTGCGCTCCTCGCATGTCTCTTCATATTGAACTTGGCGGGTGTGTGCTAAACCAACGGGCCCCGGGAGTACCGAATAATGATTCCCAGTCCCGCTACTTGTCTCGATGTGGGAGTTTGCTTGGAAAGAGAGAAACTGTCTGACCAAGAGGTTCTCAACCTGCGGTGGGACTGGGCTGGACGTGGAAGTGGGTTAGTTGTTCTAATTCAGTCCATGTTCTGGTCTTTGTCTGGACCGGACTTTCTCTTATTCATGATCAGTTGGGTATAAATCTGACGCCGCGTTCCTTTTGCTGCTCCAGTTGTCTGAAAGTTTAAATGACAGTGAGACAAATAATAATTGAAGCTATGTAAACACAATATTGGCCTACATTAGCCTGTAGTGGATGCTAGCGACATTAGCATCTATCAGACGGGCAATATTGGAACAGTGAAGGACACAAGATGTGATAAAAAAGTATGAAGTATCAAAAATATGAACCAGAAAAAAACAAAGGTAACACATATCGAAATGAACTTATGTTTGTCCATACTAGGGGTGTCATGGTTACCGGTGTAATATGTATAGTTTGGGGTTATCTATACATATTACATAGTATTGAATATCCATGCATGAATAAATCTATTTTTTATCAATTGACCGGCTGGCCCGTCACCTATCAGCGTAAAAAATATTGGCCCGAAGCCAAGCCAACTTGCCGACCCTGGTTTAGGGCGTCTATCAGCCTTCAAAGAGGGCCAAGTCTGAAGTGTGGGCATATCTGGGGTATTTTAATAATGCCGAGGGACAGTTGATAGAAGACAGTTATCCGTTTGCAGAACGTGCATGAAAAAAGTGTCTGCTCAAGGCAGCGATACTTCGAACCTCATGACTCATCTGCGTGACCATCACCCACAACTCTATAGCTAATGCAAGGTAAGTTAACATTAGCGTTTGATGTGGGGACTTTGGGTTGAGGGAGAATGCAACAGGTCGCCCCATAGAGCAAGCCGCAGCACTCACCGCCAGCAGTTACCTCCATATTGAAATGGCACAGTGCATTACGGGGCTCCCAGGGGGCAGATTGCAATCACATTATTATGAATTTAAGAATGATTTCGGTCACAATAACTGAGGTTAAATCTTCATACCGTGACAGCCCTACTTCCATACAGCAAGGTTAAGTTGCGTTGCTCCAAAATCACTGTTTAGATTCTAAGACCTGACGTGAGCCCGTTCGAGTCAGTACTTTCTACTCCGGTACTTGAAGTGAAACGTTTGTAAAGCTCTGGTCCATCTCTCCACACAACAGGCTGCCTCTGGCTCCTCTACGCGCCCTCAGCGTCCGCCATCACCCGTCCACATTGTCTTTGAACAATTGGCACTAATTTGCCATCTGGTTTGGGGGCCGAGGTATTGTGGCGTTATCAATGGAAGGTCCACTCAGGGACAGGGACAAATTACGAGACAATGCTTTGTATCTTGTCCCCGGTTCGCTCGTTTATCAGCAGCTTAACTAAACCGTGTGGAAAAAGAGAGGGATTTATCTAAATCACTGGATAAAGTTACAATAAGTGTGTATGAACTAAAACTCTGTGGTTTCACCTCTTAACCCTCGCTTTGACCGAGCGCATTTTCTCCTGTTTAGCTTTACCCCTCTTGAAGCTTCTCCACTGGAGCTTACAGCCTATATATATAGGCCAGTAAAACGCCTCATTTGAAAGCTAAGACCTACAAAACTGATCGTAACTTTTTTGTTGCGCTGTCGCCACGTTTATGTCACAAGTGTTTTTGTCGTGTTTTCGTCTCTTTTGTGTCGTGTTCAGAAGGTTTTTAATTACTTTTTTTAGTTGCTTTTTTAACACTTTTTTATGCGTTTTTGTCATGTTTTTTGTCGCTCTTTTGTGGCTTTTTCCATCACTCTTTAGTTGTGTTTTTGTCGCTTGCTTATCGTGTTGCATTGCTGCTTTTTCGTTTTGTTTTTTTTGGGTTGCGTTTTAATCCTCGTTTTTGTCGCTATTTTGACGCTCTTTTCATAAAGCTTTGAGATTTGAGCAAAACCAAACTGGAGAAAATGTGCTCAGAGGTTAAAGTACAATCAGACATTTTGGTGAATCTCAGTAGTGACCTGAAAATAAGCTAAGCTTACATTGTATTGTTGGAGTGAACCACTGTAACTAATACGTCAAAGCAGGCTTAAAGCAGTACTAAGTAACGTGTTTACCTTAATAAATCCTTTCCGTAGTCCCTCTGGGGTAATACAAGTGTTAATGGGATGATTGGAGGGTCTTTTATCTCCCCCTGGTGTCTCTGGCCAGAAAACCATGCTTGCAACTTGACTGCCACCGGGGCGGAGCAACCAATACACACTAATAGAATCACGGAGAAGAAGCTAACAGGCTAACGGGCAAAGCTAACTGCGGGCTAGCACCACTTTAAACAGTATTTACAGCCAAGTTTGAGTGAAAAAAATTATTTCCATTGTATAACTGGATGTACAACACCCCTCTCTCCCTTCACCTTTTCTGTCAGCGTAGTATTTAATAGCGTAGACATTTAATAAGTTAAAAAATCGTAACTTGCTAAGACACCTGCAGTTGCGCTTATGGCCTCTAGGGGCAAGAGTTACTTAGTACTGCTTTAAGCTCCAGTGCTCACGTTTTGAAATAGGAAAATGTTCTCGTCCTTGGCGCAAGAAGTCAACATGTTTGTCTATTTTCTCTTAATAATATAAAAGTAATATTTCATATACTATGTTCAGGCTACAGGCTAAAATGACCCAATTTTTTTTTTTTTTTGCCAGTATGCATCGTATAGTTATCTTAGGTCCAAATTCAAGATATGTGTCTCAGCTTTACCAAGGCCTGACCCCCACCTGAACTGAGCACATTTTCTCCAGTTTGGCTTTACCCAAATCTAAAAGCTTCTTGGAAAAAAAAAGTCCATATAGCAACAAATAAAAACGCAACAAAAGGGCGACAACAAAGTGATGAAAAAGTGACAAACAATGTAAAAAAAAAAGATCCATTTAGATTTTTGTTGGTCTAAGTTTTCAAACGAGGCGTTGCACTCGGTTAAAGCGGGGTTAAGAGGTTAAACCCTTCTCCTTGTCATTCAAAAACTCTGAATGGAGTCTGTGCCATCACGACCCTTCCACTCCTGGCTGCAGTTCGTTTCCCTCTACGTTGCTGCCACTGTCCCTCAAAAGGCGAGAAAAACCTTCTTTCTTCCTTGTTAACAGGTTTTTCCAAACAAAAAAGTACATTGCGTATCAAAAGAAATGATCAAACAAATACTGTATCGGCAAAAACAAAAACGTCCGCCATTGTCCTTCCACTTCTTGACTCTCTGCCTGTGTCTCTGGGTTTAAGCTCTTCCTGCTTCTAATACCCATGAGCTTTACGAGACCACGAGAGCAGCTTCCCGGAGCTGCAACCACTTCTGTGTGAGACGCCAACTTTTATATGTGCTTTTTCTCCTCAGTCACTGCCTCTTCCTCCGTCCCGGTCCCGCTCGCTCCCCTGGGAAAAAAACAAAACAGCAACACCATGATGTCACCGCAACTCAAAGGAGAAAGAGTGGCTGCTACATTCTTTCTTTTTTACGATACACATTCAAGAGGAAGGAAATGGAGAAAGATTATTTCACCATACTAACCACTTATTTCTTTTTCTTCATAGGTGCTACATATTTTTGTCCGTGGCCTGCAAATGCTCTTCCTGGTGATGCTTCCGTAATGTCTCAAGGCAAAGGTGTACTTTATTTTTCCCGGTATGAAGATTCGTCCTGCACATTTGGTCTATTGTTCAAAGCGGCTGAGGCAATCTGTCAGCAACAGTGGACACAGAACCTGGAAAATTAAGCTACTGTGCATATGTATTGCGTTCCATATAGGGGAAAACCACTCAGAGAAAGTGGCACAAGGAGAAGATGCAAAACTCAACACAGAAAGGAAATGCTGGAAACTGAGCCCGAGACCTTCTTGCTATGCGAGAACTAGCCACTCAGCCACTGTGCTGTTTTATACTGTGGGACATTTGAATGTACACGGGAGGTTTCTGAACGGATGACTCTCTGGTTTCTGGATATATATATCTGCAGTGTCCCTAAGGTGACACTGCAGATGAATAGGGGGAAAAAAAAAAATTAGACATATCAATTTGAAACTTTTGCTGAACATTACTTATATAAATATGAGAACAAAATGTGTTGAAAGTTTTCTGTCATTTTATGTTTTCACTAGGGCCGGGACTCGATTAAAAAAATGAATCTAATTAATTAGAGGCTTTGTAAATAATTAATCGAAATTAATCGCATATAAATATTTGACCTGAGAACAGTGAGAAGTAAGTTTTTTCATAAGGATTTTTAGTATACCATTGAATAGTGACTGAATACATAAGCTTAAGCAACAAAATATAGTTTATTTTTGTTCAACCAAGTCCAACAGACCAGTGCAATATTGCCATTAATTGTGCGTCTGCAGGAAAAAAGGAAACTGAAGTGTGGAAAGCAAAGTGTGATTAATTTCGATTAATATTTTTAATCGCACTAAACCTCATGTAATTAATTAATCGCAATTAATCGAAAAAAGTCCCGGCCCTAGTTTTCATATAGGCATTTTGTGCATAAAAATGGCCAAAATTTACAAAAATTGGCGACAAAATCTAAATAACGGATAGAGCAGCTAGCACTTGTCTAATGAGCTGTTCGACAACTGCAGTACATCCAGAACGCTGCTGCTCGAGTCCTGACCAGAACCAGGAAATACGACCACATTAGTCCAGTGCTCTGGTCTCTGCACTGGCTTCCTGTCGTTCAGAGAATAGATTTTAAAACAGCTTTGCTTGTGTATAAGTCCCTTCATTGTCAGGCACCAAAGCACATCTCTGACATGTTACAGCCGTATGAACTACCTCGGGCCCTGAGGTCCTCAGGGAGGGGTCTCCTGGTGGTTCCCACAGTCACCACCAAACATGGTGAGGCTGTGTTTCAGTTTCATGCAGCAAAGGTCTGGAACAGCCTCAGTGAGGACGTGAGAATAACCCTGAGTATGTTTAAGTCCAGGCTGAAAGGACACCTATTTACTGCTGCCTATGGAAATTGATTGTATTTTAACTAATTTTAATATATACATATGCATATATTTGTTTTATTTTTTTAATGTAATTGTCTTGTAACTTGCCTTGCCTAGACCCAGATTTCCATTCATGGATTTATTTTATTGACATATTAGTAACAAAGATTTTTTCAGAGGGGATTTTGGATATAGTTTTTAATAAGCTAATCATAAGTGGAAAAATCTGTAAAAACTCAAATTTTGCCTTGTTTTTTTCTTAGGTTCAAAGCTGAAGAAATCAGGCTAGGAATTAGATATTAAAAAATCCCTCATTTTTCGTAAATGTTGCCTTTTTTGCGTTTTCACCACACTGTTTTTTTGTTGTTGTTGCATTTTTTGGCTACATTTTCATTCTCATTTCCGTCTTGTTTTCGACGCTTTTTTCAAGAAGCTTTTAGAGGTTAAGAGGTTAATGTATACAAATCTTCATACCATATATTGTTGTAATAAAGGGCATAAACATCTGAACAAAATCTTAAAAAATAAAATCAGATACGCGTTTCTTCCATGTCATACAGTCATGCAACTTCTACTACGACTACAACTACAACAACTACTTCTTCTTCCACAACTACCTGCATGTTATTCACGTTTATTGTATATTACATGCATTTATTACTCCCTCTTTTCCCCCATTTTGTTTTGCCACTACTTCACTCTTACCTTACCTTTCCCATCTGCACTTTCTACCTCTCGACCCATATATATATATATTTTTGTTGTACACAGGCAACATCACCAACAAGAAACCTCTCCACTCTCCGATCCATTTTACAGCCAGGGCTACGGGGAAGATGAACTGTGTTGTGTGTGTTTTTTTCCCCCCCTTTCAGTGCACAAAATCAATGGGCCCCATACTCACCTTTGAGCCAGGCAGCAGCATATTGGCTGCGTTCACCTTCACTGTGCTCGGATTTGAGAGAAGAGGGGTGTGGGGGGTAGTGTTGGGGACCCATGGGTGTTTGCTGGCCTGTCTAATGCATTATTGAGCAGCGCACTGCATCTTAGCCATCGGTTGCAGCGAGAAGCAGCAGGTTGAAATGGTCTTATTAGCCACAGAAGACCGGAGAGAGAACACGAGAGTGGGGGGGGAGGGGGACACAGGTGAAAACTTAGACGTTGTGTAAAAAGGGGGGCTTGCTTGGGGGATTTGGGACACGGGAAGTTGGCGAAGAGTCGAAAACGTTGCTCGTTATGAGTTGAATTTTATTGATTTGAAGTTTTATGTCGGGTCATGCAGTCGAGGCACAGTGTATTACAGTGTCATGAAATTTGTAAAGTTCCTGGACTGTTTTATTTTTAATGGCAATGTGCAGGGTCGAGAGTCGGAAGACCCGAGATATCGAGCAGAAAATTGGAACAGTTATTGCGGCAGAAAACCTCCATTTGAACTGTATTCTGGCTCTCTGATTGTCAAGGTTGAGACGCAGGGAGCTTCGGCAGCCACGGCCAAAGTGGGTGAAATGTCTCGCAAAGGGGCAAAACGTCAACTTACACTTCAAGCAACATATGAACCAGGTTACTTTTATGTAAACATTCAGAAAATAATCAATGCAATGATCATTTCAACCTGAAAAGACTCACAGAGACAGAATGCGTTTTATTGAACGTGGTTGGGGCTCAGACCCCGGCGGAAGATTGCATTAATGATATGGACTACATTGATGGATGATAGCCAGAATCTTCCCCCGGAGTCTGGACACTGGTGGTGGTAGAGGATGAGACCCGGGGCGGCCAGTTGACAACGACGAGCAGAGCCGAGGAGAGGGCAGGTAGAGGAGGGGCGGAGGAGGGTCGGAGCACAGCTGGGAAAAGGCTGAGTGATTGACCAGGGAGCTTAAGAAGGGGACCCGTGGATGATTAAGGCTGCCGTTGATGAGGCGATGAATGAAGGCTGCAGGTATGTCTTCCAGGTTGAATTTGTGCTGAAGCTTCATTAAATCAGGGGTCTCCAACCTTTCTTTACCCGATGAGACACTTTTACATAACAGAACCATCAGAGAGCTCCTAATGCTTTGAAGACACTTGCGTATCTAACTATGCAAACAAAATGAAAGAACATGAGTTTAATTTCGCCCTTTACCTTTTTTACTAATTGGTTTGCAGTTCAAAAAGGAAAAGAAGGAAAATACATGTGAAATGTGACATATTTGAACCACACTACGATGGGTTTCAATATAGAATAGAATAGAATAGAATAGAATGCTTTATTTGTCATTACACACAAGCATAATGAAACTTGTTTGGCTCTCAAGGTCTCAGCAATAAAAAAAAATATAAACACTCGCAGACAAAAACAACAAAAACAGTAGTAGCGACTGCAATGTGGTGCTAAAGTGCTTTTAAGGTGTGATGGAGCTAACAACTTGGTTCAATCTGCTGGTGTGAGTCTGTAACACTCTAAAGCATTTGCCTGAGGGCAGGGGCTCAAACAGTGAGTGTCCGGGGTGTGTTCTGTCCTTGTAAATGTTTGTTGCCCTCCTCTTCATCCGTGTGGCATATACAGAGCTGATTGGGGGCAGCTCCAGTCACCACTGTCCGCGGCTGGCTGCTTTCACCACAGGTCTCTCTTCTCAGCCGCTGTGCAGCTGGCAAACCACACAGTCACACAGTTTGTCAGAATGGACTCAATTGCACATTTGTAGAAGTTCAGCAACAGCTTCTGAGGAAGTTTAGCCTGTTTGAGCTTCCTCAAGAAGTACATTCTCTGTTGTGCCTTCTTCACTAATGCTGAGGTGTTGTTAGTCCATGTCCATGTCAACTTCAGGCTGTCCACTGCTTCCACCGTATCTCCATTGATGTGCAGGGGCTGGAGTGAGATGGTCTTTATCCGCCTAAAATCAACAATCATCTCCTTGGTCTTAGTGTTGTTAAGGGTCATTGTCCCTACACCACCAATATATAGAATGGAAGTTTATTTGTGTAGCGCAAAGTCCATCTCTGACATGTTCGAGCCGTATGAACCATCTCGGGCCCTGAGAACTTCAGGGAGGGGTCTCCTGGTGGTTCCCAGAGTCAATAATAAACACAGTGAGGCTGCGTTTCAGTTTCATGCAGCTAAAATCTGGAACAGTCTTCATGAGGATGTGAGACATTCCTCAACTCTGACAATGTTCAAATCCAGGCTGAAAACAGCTCTTTTTACCCGCGCATATGAAAACTGAAAGTATTTTATCTGCACTCTTGCCTTTTACTGTAACTGATTAACTTTATGTTGATGTTTTATTGATTGATTTGATCTGTTTTCTTGTAATTTTTTCTGCAACTGTGAAGCAAATAAACTTGCTTTGCCTTTTCACATTTCACACAAGTCACCCAAAGCATTTCACGTAGTATCGGAGATTTGTTCTTCATTCACACGATGGTGGTAAGTGACGTATGTAGCTTCAGTTTCCCCTGGGGTAGACTGACAGAAGCGCTGTTGCGACCGCACAAATCTGCGCCAACGGTCCCTCTGACCATTCACTCATGCACACACATCAGTCATCCCTATTGTACGTGTTTTTAGTGGTAGGGGAAACCGTAGTACCCAGAGGAGACCTATGCAGACATGGGGAGAACATGGAAATTCCACACAAAAAGGCCCCGACCTGGTGGGAATTGAACCCTGCAGCACCATGACTGTAGTAGTAGTCTGGCTAACTCAAAAAGATAATAAATAAGTGCACATTTTATTTTGGAAATGGCCTGCTTCCTATAAAATTGGAAGCCTGGCATATATTGATTGTGTTTATGTGCTTTGGATTGTGGCCGTCCCGACGAGAAAGTGGATAAAACTTACTACTTTAACTTTTTCTTTTCAAAATCACACTTTAAACTCAACTTCAAAACTCCCATTCCAGCACTTTTTTTTTTTGTTGCTGCAGGATTTGTTTGTTTGCTGCAGGTCGGCCATTTCTTCTCCAATCCGCCGGCGCCAGATTCCGTGTTTACTATCTGTGTTTTGAGTCGGGCACTTTGAGCTCGATAAGCAACGGTTCTTTTCATTGAATTTCCAATAAACATCTCGCCCCAAGGTTGCACCGGTGGAAAAAAAAAAAAATCTCTGCAGGCCCCGTCAGGCTCGAGATCCAAGAGCATTTTTAAATATTACCCACCAAAACTGAAAGCCTGAAAAAAAAAAAGAAAAGAAAAAACGAGCTTAATTTGGAGAGCACTCCCCGCTGCGTCTGTAAATGTGATGAAAAACCGATGAGCATTGACACATTATTAAAAATACATGTCCCCAATTGAAGCATTTGATTTGGTGGACTGTGAACAAAATATGAGTGAGTGTCTGCATGTAACTTATCCATGTTTTGCATCTATTTAAGTTGCATCATGTTAAGGAGACATAGCGAGGCTGCTCTCAGCAATGTAATGAAAGTTTGGTCTGACATTTGCATAAATAAGTGAAGCGTGCAAATATTATCATCGTTTACCTTGGGATTCAAAGACTGTTTTGCTGAATAAAACGCATTTGAGTTCAATACAATCTAAAACAGTTCACAATTGCTCATAATATGGAGTACGATTCTTGAAATACCCCGGGGCTTCGTGCTCCTGGTAGGGTCTCCCATGGCAAACAGGTCCAAGGTGACGGGTCAGACAAAGAGCGGTTCAGAAGCCCCTCATGAGAGACCAACAGGCCCGGTTAGAACCGTGAGGCCGTCCTTCTGTGGACCCACCACCTGCAGGAGGAGCCATAGGGGCTGGTGCAATGTGATTTGGGCAACAGCTCCAACAGCTGCCCCCACGACCTGGCAACGGACACGTGGAAGAAAATTGATGGATGGATTCTTGAAATATTCTTAATATTCTGTGTTCACTTAAACATAGTTATTATGAGTTACATTTGAATTATGTTTTCTTTCTTAAAGAAGAAAAAGTCATGGGTAACGCTTTATAATAATGTGTGCTCGTTAAGTATTAATAAGGTATTAATAAGCATTCATAATAATAATAATGCCTTACACTTGTAATGCGCTTTACAAGCCTGTCTTACCAAGTTTCTCAAAGCGCTACACTGTCGTCATTAATCATTCACTCCAGACTTGGTGGTGGTAAGCTGCTGTTGTAGCCAGAGCTGCCCTGGGGTAGACTGACGGAAGCGAGGCAACCAGTCTGTGCCATCAGCCCCTCCGACCACCACCAACCACTCACTCACCACATTCACCCCAGGCTTCCTGGTGTTACCAAACGGTCTCCCATCCAAGTACTGACCAGGCCCTTCCCTGCTTAGCTTCCAAGATCTGACGGGATTGGGCAGAGCAAAGACAGTATGGCCTTAATACGTAAATGCTTGTAAAGTATTAACACACTGCTTAATATACTTTTATCTGTTGACATACTAATAGGCCAACCCTTAACCTAACCTTAACCCTAAAATGATTACTAATGCTTTTTAATACTTAATGAGCACAACTTATTCTACAGCGACACCAAGTCATGCATTGAATCAAAACCCTTTGAGGATTATAAGAATGACACAGACCTCTGTAAATCACGCTGTGAGAAGTGCCTGATCCGACGGGTTTGTGTCCATTTCTAGAAATTGGTTTGTGTTGCTTGTTGGAGCGTGTGACAGAATCTGACAAATGGAGTTATTTAACATTCCTCCATTGATAATGAACAACACTGTATGCTAACATGCAAACATGTCCCACCACGGAAACTGCCTAATTCTGAAGTAAAGTACATTCATTTTAGTGGAAAGAATCTTTAATATATTGTAGCACTGCAAATGTAACCTGGATTAAAGTTTGGTGGCAGAAAGGGCCATAATCCCTCCTTGAAACACCACTTTGAATGGTTTACAAAAGGGATCTGACATGTTTGAGCAGTTCTTGTTCCAGAAAACTCAAACAAACTTTTGTTTCCCAGAGTTCGTCTCAGAACTACCGCGTTTGGCAAATTATTTGGTACATAAAAAAATAAAAAAAGATATTTGTGCATTTTTGACTTTGTTGTGACCCAGTATGAGTGGTTAGCATGGCGCCTTTACTTTCGATAATGGTGGTCTCTACAACGCTCTCTTAACCCCCACCTTAACTGAGCACATTTTCTTCAAATCGGCTTTACCCAAATCTAAAGGCTTCTCGTCTGGAGCTCACAGCCTATAGACCAGTGTAACACCTCATTTGAAAGCTATGACCTACAAAATGGATGTGACATTTTTCCTTGTGTTGTCGTCACTTTTTTGTCAAAACAATTTTTGATGTTTTTTTTGTCACATTTTTGTCGTTTGTCGTTTTTGTTGTTTTTTTGTCATGTTTTTGTCTTGTTGAGCCAAGTGTGAGTGAAACACGCTACTAAATGATGCAGTTCTATTGTAAGCTAACAATAAGGCAAGTTTATTTGTAAGCACAATTTGTATGAAAAAAAGCTATTTTTTTTCATGAATAGTATGGACACAATAGTTTCAGTTTTCATATGTGCAATTAAAGAGAACCGAACACTGACAGCCTGATATCAATAATTGCAGGATCGTCTCTGTTTGTTTCTGTTTTAAATAAAGTTTTTCAAACTTGAGGGTATGTCTCTCAATGATGACATCACTCAGGAGATTGTAAGTGTTGCCATGTGCCGTTGTCATGGCACTGGTTACTATGGCTCGTCGTAGACGTAGAGCTGCAGGTGTACGCAGGCGCAGATACAGGCGCAGGCGTCACACTGCGGCTCACCATCCTGCCGTGCCCATGCGCGCCAACCGCCACCGCCGCCGAAGGCAAAGGCGGACAAGGCGCCGCAGGGCAAGTGGCAGGCACTAGAGTCACATGACCAGGCTACGGCCAATAAACACTTAGCATTCACTTGCTCTTGTGTGCTTTTTTTTCTTTTTGTGTAAAACAACAAATGTTTTTGGCGCACAAACAGGCGTCGCACTGCGGCGCACGGTCCTGCCGTGCCCATGCGCGCCAACACCGCCGCCGAAGGCAAAGGCGGACAAGGCGCCGCAGCATCGTCTCTCTATAGGTTGGGGCTCTTTTTAGGAGCCCCAACCTATAGCCATTTTATCTTGGACAAATAAATGAAAGTGCTTGAATTAAAGCAATGTATGCTGATTTCGAGTATGTTTGGAAATACGTTTTTGAAATGCGATTGTTTAGTTTAGTTTATTTGTTTATTTGAGCAGTTAACATTCTGCTCAAAAGGATTGGCCAGAGCAAAAGCTTATGAGCGCCCACCCCGAAATCATTACATTGCCAAGGGAACAAGCAAAATTTAGCTTTGAATAAGGAGAACTCACTTGTACAAAAAAAAAAGAAAAAAACACTTTAAATTAGACAGATTTACTCAAAATTCAGCAAAAATTCCTATTTCAAGCATTTTATCCAAGACAAGATGGCATTTTTTCCAGTGTAGGCCTGAAATTACTGGAGAAGTGAAGCCAATAACCAAAGTGCAAAACTTGCCCAGGGAAAGGTCGGGGGTTCGAATCCCGCCCCTGCAGGTGCGCACTGTCGTTGTGTCCTTGGGCAAGACACTTCACTATAAACTCAATAAAAAAAATATTGGGAAAATGTGCATTTCTGAAAAGAAGTAGAAGTATGGTATTGTAATAGTATTAAAACATGACAACAAAATCTATTTTGATGACGAGTCCCTTACTTTGCCCTTCAATATAGATTCATATATTTAACATTTAATAAAAATTATATTCCCTTACGTTTAACCTCCCCTCCTGGAACCGCCACCTTAACGTGGTGGAGGGGTTTTAGCGCCTGAATGATCCTGGGAGCTCTGTTGTCGGGGGCTTCGTGCCCCTGGTAGGGTCTCCCATGGCAAACAGGTCCTAGGTGATGGGTCAGACAAAGAGCGGTTCAGAAGCTCCTTATGAGAGACCAACAGGCCCGGTTAGAACCATGAGGCCGTCCTTCTGTGGACCCACCACCTGCAGGAGGAGCCATAGGGGCTGGTGCAATGTGATTTGGGCAGCTCCAACAGCTGACCCCACGACCCGGCAACGGACAAGTGGAAGAAAATGGATGGATGGATGGATGTTTAACCTCTTAACCCCCACCTTAACTGAGCACATTTTCTTCAAATCGGCTTTACCCAAATCTAAAGGCTTCTCGTCTGGAGCTCACAGCCTATAGACCAGTGTAACACCTCATTTGAAAGCTATGACCTACAAAATGGATGTGAGATTTTTCCTTGCTTTGTCGTCACTTTTTTGTCAAAACAATTTTTGATGTTTTTTTGTCACATTTTTGTCGTTTGTCGTTTTTGTTGTTTTTTTGTCATGTTTTTGTCTTGTTGAGCCAAGTGTGAGTGAAACACGCTACTAAATGATGCAGTTCTATTGTAAGCTAACAATAAGGCAAGTTTATTTGTAAGCACAATTTGTATGAAAAAAAGCTATTTAAAAGTGGGCTAGGCAAAATTACAATTAATTAAAAATATCAAATAAATAAATAAGTGAATAGTATGGACACAATAGTTTCAGTTTTCATATGTGCAATTAAAGAGAACCGAACACTGACAGCCTGATATCAATAATTGCAGGATCGTCTCTGTTTGTTTCTGTTTTAAATAAAGTTTTTCAAACTTGAGCGTATGTCTCTCAATGATGACATCACTCAGGAGATTGTGAGTGTTGCCATGTGCCGTTGTCATGGCACTGGTTACTATGGCTCGTCGTAGACGTAGAGCTGCAGGTGTACGCAGGCGCAGATACAGGCGCAGGCGTCACACTGCGGCTCACCATCCTGCCGTGCCCATGCGCGCCAACCGCCACCGCCGCCGAAGGCAAAGGCGGACAAGGCGCCGCAGGGCAAGTGGCAGGCACTAGAGTCACATGACCAGGCTACGGCCAATAAACACTTAGCATTCACTTGCTCTTGTGTGCTTTTTTTCTTTTTTTGTGTAAAACAACTAAATGTTTTTGGCGCACAAACAGGCGTCGCACTGCGGCGCACGGTCCTGCCGTGCCCATGCGCGCCAACACCGCCGCCGAAGGCAAAGCAAAAAGCTTATGAGCGCCCACCCCCGAAATCATTACATTGCCAAAGGAACAGGCAAAATTTAGCTTAAAATAAGGAGAACTCACTTGTACAAAAAAAACAACAAAAACAACACACACTTGAAATGAGACAACAAAAAGCCAAAGGCAAAAAGATTTACTCAAAATTACTCAAATTCAGCACAAATTCCTAATTCAAGCATTTTATCCAAGACAAGATGGCATTTTTTCCAGTGTAGGCCTGAAATTACTGGAGAAGTGAAGCCAATAACCAAAGGGCAAAACTTGCCCAGGGAAAGGTCGGGGGTTCGAATCCCGCCCCCTGCAGGTGCGCACTGTCGTTGTGTCCTTGGGCAAGACACTTCACTATAAACTCAATAAAAACATATTGGGAAAATGTGCATTTCTGAAAAAGAAGTAGAAGTATGGTATTGTAATAGTATTAAAACATGACAACAAAATCTATTTTGATGACGAGTCCCTTACTTTGCCCTTCAATATAGATTCATATATTTAACATTTAATAAAATGATATTCCCTTACGTTTAACCTCTTAACCCCCACCTTAACTGAGCACATTTTCTTCAAATCGGCTTTACCCAAATCTAAAGGCTTCTCGTCTGGAGCTCACAGCCTATAGACCAGTGTAACACCTCATTTGAAAGCTATGACCTACAAAATGGATGTGACATTTTTTTTTGCGTTGTCGTCACTTTTTTGTCAAAACAATTTTTGATGTTTTTTTTGTCACATTTTTGTCGTTTGGCGTTTTTGTTGTTTTTTTGTCATGTTTTTGTCTTGTTGAGCCAAGTGTGAGTGAAACACGCTACTAAATGATGCAGTTCTATTGTAAGCTAACAATAAGGCAAGTTTATTTGTAAGCACAATTTGTATGAAAAAAGCTATTTAAAAGTGGGCTAGGCAAAATTACAATTAATTAAAAATATCAAATAAATAAATAAGTGAATAGTATGGACACAATAGTTTCAGTTTTCATATGTGCAATTAAAGAGAACCGAACACTGACAGCCTGATATCAATAATTGCAGGATCGTCTCTGTTTGTTTCTGTTTTAAATAAAGTTTTTCAAACTTGAGCGTATGTCTCTCAATGATGACATCACTCAGGAGATTGTAAGTGTTGCCATGTGCCGTTGTCATGGCACTGGTTACTATGGCTCGTCGTAGACGTAGAGCTGCAGGTGTACGCAGGCGCAGATACAGGCGCAGGCGTCACACTGCGGCTCACCATCCTGCCGTGCCCATGCGCGCCAACCGCCACCGCCGCCGAAGGCAAAGGCGGACAAGGCGCCGCAGGGCAAGTGGCAGGCACTAGAGTCACATGACCAGGCTACGGCCAATAAACACTTAGCATTCACTTGCTCTTGTGTGCTTTTTTTCTTTTTTTGTGTGCTTTTTTTCTTTTTTGTGTAAAACAACAAAATGTTTTTGGCGCACAAACAGGCGTCGCACTGCGGCGCACGGTCCTGCCGTGCCCATGCGCGCCAACACCGCCGCCGAAGGCAAAGGCGGACAAGGCGCCGCAGCATCGTCTCTCTTTTGTTTGTGTTTTAAATAATTTCATTGTTTTTTGTTGTGGTTTCCTCAAGTGTTTGTTACTTTTTTGTCGCTCTTTAGTCACTTTTTTGTTGTATTTTTGTTGCTTTTCTGGCACATTCCCCCCCCCGCTTTTTTCATTGTGTTTTTGACACTTTCTTGTCTCCAGCTTGGGTAATACCAAGCTGGAGAAAATGTGCTCGGTTAAGGCGGGGTTAAGAGGTTAAATAGAGCCGTTTACCACATTGCACACTTATTTAATACATATTAACTTGGGCTGAGGTACAGAAACAGCCTTTGCAATTGGGACTCTTCCACCACCAACTATGACTTACACGCCACATTCATACTGTATACTTGGTAAGGTGAGAGAAATGTTTTGCCCACAGATGTCATACCACTAATCCTCTAGGTTAAAAGATCAGTGCTCTTCCACCTGGGCCACTGTCGCCCCTCGTACAGGCCGGTGGTGCTCGTTGCATTCAGCCGAGGCTTTACCTGTGGAACCACACCATCATTTAGACTCGGAACCTCGAAGCAGCTCTGTCTCGCACAGAAATCGTAGTTATTAATCCGTGACCACTGTGTATTGGCGTGGGGGCATGAATAGCTACGTTATTTCAATGCCGACAGCCCAAAGACAATTGATAACAGCTATAGGCCGTGACAAATGAGGCCCCCTTAAAAAGTGCTGCTCATCCTGGAAGACAGTCATTATCCTCACAGTAATGGGCCCACGCAGATGCCCAGATGAAAGGCCACAGTCTGCTTTCATATACTTATCTCTCCAAAGAGTTTTTCTTTTTTCTTTTTTTACTCTATTGTTCCCCATGATCAATTGTTTTCTAGTGAGAGGGTCTGTCAGCAGAGAAAACCTACCAAACAATTGATCCTGGAGTGTCCTCGAAACAACTGTGATGGAAAGTAAAGGCGATATGCTGACCACTCATACAGGGTCACTACAAGGACAAATATGCACAAACTTTGTTTCCATATAAAAAGTTGCATAATGCTCCTTTAATGTTATGGTAAATATGTTTATTATGGGTGCCTTTAAAAGTTTATTCTATTCCAAGTCTTGGTGACTTTGTCGATTCAATGCCAGTGAAAATGCTAGTTTTCCTCACAAGAGGCTGCCAATTTACTGGGATGAACCTGAAATCAAAATTACAGACAATTACAGACATGTGAGTGAGAGAACAGGAATTTGAATGCACACACTTTGCTGATTCAGAGCTGTGTGCGATTGGACGTACGGGGCGAGCTGTTTTTGTTTAATTAGGTAGCAGAGCCGAGCGGGAACTGTGCAAGTGGGGCAGCGAAAACCAGGCCAAATGTAGAACATTTAAAACACTCACTGGAGCTGAGAAACAGACTACAGCCTCAGGATGTGAATGCTCTAAAACTACTGAGCCATTACAACTAAAATAGCGTATGAAAAGATTCAAACCCTCAATGTTTGGAGCTCACTTTTAATTGAAAATGGCAGTAGTGGACTAGTTATTAAAAAGAATCTGGTAGCATGGAGGTAAATTGTTTAACCTTCGCCTCACAGCAGACTGTCTTAAAGGTCCTATATCATGCAAAATTGACTTTTTGGCATTTTTAACCATGTTGTTATGCTATTTCCTTATCAAAAACACCCCCAGAGTGGTTTTTGGCTTCATTCACGCAGTTCTAAGTAATCCTCCTGAATCCTGCTCTCTGAGCAGCTGTTCCGCCCTCTCCTGGTAAACGACTGAGCTGTTCGGTTGTGTCGTCACAAAGGAACGGAAGTGCTCTACGTCTGTAATGTAATGCCTTACGGCCTGTTTAATTTATAAAACTGCTTTTTCATTATTTTTGTTGTAAGAGAGAAATAAAGGAAAAAAATAAATAAAAATAAAAAATAAAGGAACTCTCCGACGCGTCTGTGCTGTCCCGGGAGAGTAAACAAACGCACCCCCGGAGAATCCGATCAGAAGTCATGTTTGTGAAGACGGAGTTCTTTCTAACCTACTCTGGACACCGCCTGTTCTTTTTTCTTACCCAACGATAATGTCACGGTTGCGTTAGCTCCATGGTTTGGCTAGAGAGGACTAGTCAACCTTCCTAAAGAAGAGTGCACTCGCCAGGAGTTGGAATTTCTTTCCGGAATTCAGCAACTACTATATCAACCAACCTGATGGATGCTTGGTGAACCTTGGCCAGAATCAGTGGATTAACTTTTATAACCAACGCGAGTCCCATAACCCGATGGGGAGGCCAGACTGAGCGGTAAGTCAATCAAAACGCGTGTTAGCGTGTGTGTTAGCCATTTATGATACTGTGTTGCACTTGTCAACTCCTTATAACTGCATTATGTGAACTTTTCACGTAACTGTATTTAAATAGGGGAAACGTGGAAGAGCTTGGTCGCTTCTATCTTCATCCCAGTTTGGAGCTATAGGAATATGCTGGGAGAGGCTAAATGCTAGCAACGTCTTTGGTCTTTGTACGTGACTGAGCACACGCACAAAGACCAGACAGTTATGCATCAACTCGTCTAAGCTCAGGTAAGAACATATCTCAGTATTTAAAAATGGCGGCCTGTTCCTTTAAAACATCCATGGAAAGAAATGAAGTGGGGAGATTTGCTTCAGGAACCAGAGCAGGTTTTGGAGTTGGGCGGTCACTGATGCGTTGCTTAATAGATAAAACAAGTCTACTAAAGATTACCCTCTGTATTGCTCCATGTACAGCAGCATTTTTTGAACTCCAACCTCCATCCAACCATTAGTAAGTACCACAAACCTGTTTTGACTCGCGTTCAGCCTAAAAAGACACGAGTGCATCCCTCGCACAGGGGCGGCTTTGTCTCGAAACGCTCATTCGGACGAGTTGTGCCGCATTGTTGCTGCTCACCCCGTGGTCCTGTCACGTCCAATTACACGCGAGTCAATTTAGCGCCGTGCATCTGGAGCAACTGCCATTTCACGACATGGCGCGGAGTGAATTGAGTCATTGGCCCATACTATAATCTCCTATTCATGTATTAAGACACAAGCAGATGCATGTCTCCAGCTGAGGCAAACCTCACGGAGTCGGATAGTGAACTGGGGACTCCCCTCGCACACACATGCTCCTGCGCTTAGAGTGGAGCTCCTCTCAGTCGTACAAGAGTTTTCCATTGTAGAAAAAAGGTGTTTAGATGTCAACTGTACTGTAGTGTTGAGAATGTTTTCGGAGATTAATGGTTTCTGCAAAACCTCTTGAAGGAAGAGGCCAATAGTCCTCAATACTAATAAAACAAAAACAAACCACCGGTGCAGATGACGGCTTATAAACTTTTGTCTAAAATTGGCATCTCTTTTTTCTAAAGGTAAATATGCATTATTTCAGGACCCTAAGACCCAACTCACTCATGTCATGAAGATTTTTGGCCACTGGAACCTTCCTCATGGCAGTGAATGGAAAGAGCGAGAAATAAGTCTTCCCCAATTTTGATTTTGGAAAGTATCCATCCATCCATCCATCCATCCATCCATCCATCCATCCATCCATCCATCCATCCATCCATTTTTCTTCCACTTTTCCGTTGCCGGGTCGTGGGGGCAGCTGTTGGAGCTGCCCAAATCACATTGCACCAGCCCCTATGGCTCCTCCTGCAGGTGGTGGGTCCACAGAAGGACGGCCTCATGGTTCTAACCGGGCCTGTTGGTCTCTCATAAGGGGCTTCTGAACCGCTCTTTGTCTGACCCGTCACCTAGGACCTGTTTGCCGTGGGAGACTCTACCAGGGGCACAAAGCCCCCGACAACAGAACCATACAGGCGCTCAAACCGCTCCACCACGTTAAGGTGGCGGTTCCAGGAGGGGATTTTGGAAAGTACTTACTGTAATATTTCTTGTTCATTGACACCAAAGTCTACTGACAAACAAGGCATCACTTTTAGAATATAGGCCTGTACTTGAAATAATTTCCTTAAAAAAACATAAATTTGACCAATTTTTGGTAATAGAAACTCATTTAATATCACAATGGGTTTTTCAACAAGGAATCATCAGTTTTGTGTACGTAGAAAATAAATGGACGGGGATTACGTGTTTTGTCCAAGAATACAATGGAAATATGAAGGGGAGTGCATGGGGCTAGAACTGACAACTTTCATAATACTGTGCAAACACAGACAATTGATTATGATTAGGTATATATATAGATTTGAGAAAAAGACATGGTTTTAATTGATGGTGAGACCAAACCTTTGAGTGATATGTTTCCCTCCGCCCAACAGCCTGTACCTCCTTTGCTCTCGTCGATGATGCCCCTATGAATGAGGGTACTGTGGGTCCCCCCAGCACAAGCTAGTGTACTCCCAGGAAACAACTGCAGTTTAGAGTGACATAACTGGACACAAAGAGGCCATTGTTGCACATCCGGTGATACTGAAACTCCCTTTGTCATTGGCCCCATACAAGCTGGGAGCGCCATGATACCCGGGCAGATTATTGTCAATAGGTTCAGTGTATTGAAGGCAGAGTAAGTGGTTCGTGTGAAACATTATACAGGCTTTTTAACCTGAAAAGGACTGTCACAAACCTAGAGCTGGCATTAGCACATTTATGCTCGCTTTTTGTCTGTTTGACAGTTTCCCAAAGAATGAGATGGGTTGAGTATGTGGATATACTGAATGACCAGGTTATGGATAATGGATATGTTTCCTCCCTGATTGTTCGACGGCATATTCTGGGATGACAATGCCAGGATTCTTGCTTAGAGTGTGTGACCTTTTTCACATTTTTTTGGGGTCAGGCAGTGTAGTTGAGACATATTAAAAAAACATTATTCCAACAAGATAAATTAGCAATGGAAAAACTTTGACGTGTGCTACATTTGTTTTGGGGAAATTGTCTGGTACCTAGACATTGAGTAATGGTGAAGAGGGAGAGATGGAGAGGCTGCAGTGGCGTGTGATTCTGCTGCTGCAGTGAAGGCAGGGGCAGAGGAGCTTTGATTGGCTTCTTCATGGTTTCAGAAAAGGTTTGTAGACGCCTTCTGGCAGCACAAAGCACATCCGACATTTTACATTTTTATAATATTCATCAAGAGGTTTGTTTCCTGTCCCAAATTGTTTTCCGCATACACAGTAGACTCAAGAAAAGCTGGAGTTAGAATATTAAAAATGGTCAGGAAACATGTGTTTTCCACCGTCTCCCACCACTCCCCATAAACCTAAACCCTGTTTGAGTTTCTCACTCTCTTTGTATGCGTCTGATACAGTAGGAAATCTCAGACTGTGGTGTGTGTCGCGCCCTGGAGCTGAACCCTGTTTGACCTGATATCTGTCTGTCAGGTCAGCTCAGGAGGGGAGAGAACGACACAGAGAGCGAGACGGGGCTTGGAGGGGTCAGTGGAAATGGATTGCTGTCCTCTGGCCGGATGAACCCGCTGTACCGTTTACTCACCTATGTTTACGCAGCGTCGAATCCAAATGTGAAGCAGCTGAATGAGGACTGCCAGGAATCTGGGAGCAACTTGGGGGAAGTATCAGACAGGAATGCTACAGGTGGAAATCCTGACGCCTTACACAGTGAGGAGTGTGGTGGAATCTCACTTGTGACATGTTTGTCTTTCGTGTCTCCATTGTGATCACGCCTGGTTATCTGCCTTTTCAAATTAAATGAATGGATGCTCTGATTATTGACACAAAGGGCTGTCTCATTATGCTCTGGTTGACTTTGCAAGAGGTTTTTCTGAGAACAGAACCTCTGGGTGAATAGAAGCTAAGAATGACTAATTAAAATATGAAAAAAAAAGATCATTTAATCTCTTAACCCCACCTGAACCGAGCACATTCAAACATTAGTCAAAATAACAACAAAATAAGACGGAAACGAAGATGAAAATGCGACAAAAGAGTGACAAAAACGTGACAGAAAATGCGATGAAAAAGTGACATTAAATGTGGGACAAAAAGCCATGAAAATGTGGAAAATATTTTATGAAACCTCCCCAAATAAGCGATGGAGACAATGCGAAGAAAAAGCTCAGTTTAGATGAGTTTTGTAGCTTTCAAATGAGACATTACTCTGGCCTATAGGCTGTAACCTTTTAGATTTGGGTAAAGCTGAACTGGAGAAAATGCACTTGGTTAAGGCAGGGGTTAAGAGGTTAAGCACATTTTCTTCATTTCGACTTTAAGCAAATCTAAAAGCTTCTTGAAAAATGGCAACAAAAATAAGAGGTAAATGAGGATAATAACACAGCCAAAACAGCCAAAAACGAAAAAGCGACAAAAAGCAACAACAATGTTACAAAATAGCACCAAAAGTTCTGAAAGTTTTGAAAGTCTTAGCTTTCAAATGGCGCGTTGCACTGACCTATAGGCTGTGGTCTCCAGTCGAGAAGGTTTAAGATTTGGGTAATATTTATATTTATAATACTGCAAATGTGGAATGAGCGAGAGAGGGGCGGAGTTAACTGAATCGAAGCGTCTTGTCTTCTTTAGGGAAAATACCCCCAAAAATACTTATATTTCTCTCAAAATGAGTACTCCATAGTGATAGAGGTACAATATATCATATAAATGCCTATACTTTACTTTGGAATAGCTAAAATAGCATGATACAGGTCCTTTAAGAGGTTAATCAATGGCCTTTTGCATAAGGGAAATTATTTTGTAATCCACCATATAGCACCAATTCATTGCGCATAATACAGATGTAACAAATGTTGGAAGGTTGATTAGTTAACTTGTTTTGTGTATGGTATGTTTCAGGTATGTTTAGCGTTTTGTTCCTGTGCCAAACTTTGAAAGACTGTTAAAGGTGCATTATGCAACTTTTATGTGGAAAAAGGTTGCTATTTGTGCGTATTTGACCTTGTAGTGACCGAGCGGCTGTATGAGTGGTCAGCACGGCGCCTTTACTTTCCATCACAGTGGCCTCTTGGACGCTCTAGGATCAACTGTTTGGATGGTTTTCTCTGCTGACGGATCCTCTCGCTAGAAACCTCGACTAGATCGTCCTAGAGGCCACTGTGATGGAAAGTAAAGGCGCCATGCTGATCATTCATACAGCCACTGGTCACTACAAGGTCAATACGCACAAATATCAACTTTTTTCCCACATAAAAACGTTGCATAATGCACCTTTAAAGAAGATACAGTTTGGCTGGGTACAGAAATAGCACATCCACACTTTTCCATATGACAAAGTATAAGGAAGCTTCTCATATAAACAATACAGCACCCGTATCAGTAAACTTTCCCCCAAAAACTCTGAAGTGTTTTACAATATAGGAGTGCTTTATTCCTGGTGGTAGTCCGTGGTTTTAACATTCAACAGGCCTAAATGGACACACAAACCAGAAAAGCCCCTCCTCATCAATCTCTGCCCTCCAAAGTGTAAATAAACCTATATGCTAGCTGCAGTGGGTGGCATGTGGAACGTAGCGCAGGGAACTACAACAAGCCCTGGGGAAATATAGAAATATTTTTATTTGTGAAACCGTACTGTAAAGATGCATGTACTATTACCACTAAAACAACCACAATGACACTGAAAAGCTTGTATTTTAAAGTATTCATTGGGTGAGATGTTGCGTAGTATGGATTTAACCCACCCCCCCACCTTAACCAAGAACATTTTCTCCAGTTCGACTTTACCCAAATCTTGATATTTCTTGACCTGGGAGTTTACAGTTTATAGGCCAGTGTAACGCCTCATTTGAAAGCTAAGACCTACCAAACTCATCGAAGCTTCTTCTTTGTTTTGTTTTATTCGATTTTGTTGTGTTTCGTTGCTTTTTGTGGGGTTTTGTGCCACATTGTTGTCACGGTTTTGTTGTCTTGTTGGGTTTTCGTCGCATTTTTGTTGCATTTCTGTCACATTCTCGTTGCTCGTTACACCAAAAACGTGACAAAAACACATCAGAAAAACGTGACAAAAACACATGACAAAAACGTGACAAAACACATCAGAAAACGTGACAAAACACATTAAAAAACGTGACAAAAACACATTAAAAAACGTGACAAAACACATTAAAAAACGTGACAAAAACACATTAAAAAACGTGACAAAACACATAAAAAAAAAACGTGACAAAACACATCAGAAAAATGTGACAAAACACATTAAAAAACTTGACAAAAACACATTAAAAAACGTGACAAAAACACATAAAAAACGTGACAAAAACACATTAAAAAACGTGACAAAAACACATTTAAAAAACGTGACAAAACACATGGAAAAACATGACAAAAACACATTAAAAAACATGACAAAACACATTAAAAAAACATGACAAAACACATAAAAAACGTGACAAAAACACATTAAAAAAACGTGACAAAAACACATTAAAAAAACGTGACAAAACACATAAAAAAACGTGACAAAACACATTTAAAAAACGTGACAAAACACATTTAAAAAAACGTGACAAAAACACATTAAAAACAACCGTGACAAAACACATGGAAAACATGACAAAACACATTAAAAAACAACCGTGACAAAAACACATGGAAAAACATGACAAAAACACATTAAAAAAACGTGACAAAACACATTAAAAAAACGTGACAAAAACACATAAAAAAACAACCGTGACAAAAACACATGGAAAAACATGACAAAACACATGGAAAAACATGACAAAAACACATTAAAAAACGTGACAAAAACACATTAAAAAAACGTGACAAAACACATGGAAAAACATGACAAAAACACATTAAAAAACATGACAAAACACATAAAAAAACGTGACAAAACACATGGAAAAACATGACAAAACACATTAAAAAACGTGACAAAAACACATTTTAAAAAAACGTGACAAAAACACATAACAAAACGTGACAAAAACACATTAAAAAAACGTGACAAAAACACATTAAAAAAACGTGACAAAAACACATTAAAAAACGTGACAAAAACACATTAAAGGTCCTATATCATGCAAAATCGACTTTTTTGAGTTTTTAGCCATGTTGTTATGCTATTTCCTTATCAAAAACACCCCCAGAGCGGTTTTTGGCTTCATTCACGCAGTTCTAAGTAATCCTCCTGAATCCTGCTCTCTGAGCAGCTGCTCCACCCTCTCCTGGTAAACGACTGAGCTGTTCAGTTGTGTCGTCACAGCGGAACGGAAGTGCTCTACGTCTGTAATGTAATGCCTTACGGCCTGATTTGTATTTATAAAACTTTTTTTTTTTTTTTTTTTTTTTGAAAAAAAAAAAAAAAACAACTCTCCGACGCGTCTGTGCTGTCCCACGACGCTAATCAAGCGCACCCACGGCTGGAGGAGCCATGGATCTGAGCATAAGTGTTGTTTTTGAAGACTGAGCTCTTTCTAACCTACTCTGGACACCGCCTGCTCTTTTTCTTACCGATAATGTCACGGATGCGCGTTTGGCTACGAGAGGAACAGGACTATTCAACCTTCCTAAAGAAGAGTGCACTCGCCAGAAGTTGGAATTTCTTTCCGGGATTAAGCTAGCTACTATATCAACCAACCTGATGGATGCTTGGTAAACCTTGGCCAGAATCAAAGTGGATTAACTTTTATAACCAACACGAGGGCCATAACGTAAACACCCGACGATGGGAGGCCATGCTGAGCGGTGAGTCAATCAAAACGCGTGTTAGCGTGTGTGTTAGCGTGTGTGTTAGCCATTTATGAAACTGTGTTGCACATGTCAACTCCTTATAACTGCATTATGTGAAGTAACTTCACTTTTTGCAGCAATATTTATATTTATAATACTGCAAATGTGGAATGAGCGGAGAGAGGGGCGGAGTTAACTGAATCGAAGCGTCTTGTCTTCCGGGTAGGGAAAATACCCCCCAAAAATACTTATATTTCTCTCAAAAATGAGTACTCCATAGTGATAGAGGTACAATATATCATATATATGCCTATACTTTACTTTTGAATGGCTAAAATAGCATGATACAGAACCTTTAAAAACAACAGTGACGAAAACACATAAAAAAAAACGTGACAAAAACACATTAAAAAACAACAGTGACAAAAACACATTAAAAAAAACGTGACAAAGACACATTAAAAACAACAGTGACAAAAACACATTAAAAAAACGTGACAAAGACACATTAAAAAACAACAGTGACAAAAACACATTTAAAAAAAACGTGACAAAAACACATTAAAAACATGACAAAAACACATTAAAAAAGTGACAAAAACACATTAAAAAAGTGACAAAAACACATTAAAAAAGTGACAAAAACACACCAAAACGTGACAGAAACACATTAAAAACGTGATAAAAACACTGAACACATGATTAAATAAAGAAAAATGTGATGAAAAAGCAATCAAAATGTAACGAAAATGCAACAAAAATGTGACAAGAACTTAACAAAACAAGGAAAGAGCTTAGCCCTTAGGTTTCAAATGAGGTGTTACTCTGGCATAGGCTGTAAGCTCCAATCAAAAAGCTTTTAGAAAATTTGGGTAAAGCTGAACCGGAGAAAATGCACTCGGTACAGGCAGCGGGGTAAGTGATTAAGAGTTAAAATTTCAATTCTAGTTGTGGTTCTAGGAAGTATAGCACTTTGACCGAGGCTAGACAACTCAATTAGTATGCTGTCTCCGGTCGGCGCGGGCAATCTCTAGAAACCCCGGGGAACTAAACTGAGCAAGGAAAAGCAAGCACGGGGCGGCTCACAAAGCGGGGTATATTGGATTTGTTTTACAGCTCACTTGGCACTCAAAGAGCAGTCCGGCGGGTGGTGCTACAGCGAGGGTCAAAGAGGCTGCTGGTGGCTCCCGCTCGCCGATTGGGGCCACGCCGCCGCACAGTGGATCCGTCTTTGAAAACGGAGGTGGGGTCAGCAGAGGTGCGTCTTCATTATGAGACGGTCCCATAGTGAGCCGCAGACTGATGATAACTGGTTTGGGATCAGGGTAAACTAAGACACACACACGCGGAGGCTATGGAGAGACAGGATTCTACTTGTGGAGAACATTAATCCCATCGCTGCTGTGGCTAAGCTCCTAAATTGATGTCAATCTTCTCGACCGCAGGCTGTTTGGAAATGGAGATGAGCTGGGTAAAAAAAAAAGAAAAAGTCTCACATGGAAGAGTCGTTTTGTTTTCAGCATTAGCAACATTAGCATCTTGGCCATTTGACTTTGTTGCAGTTGGAACAGTGAGGACAAAACTTGCTCTATTGATTCATTGTATAGAGTAGATATGACAACAAAAGAAGTAACCATCTTTTCAAAAACCGATTGATTTCACAGTGTTTCATTAGTTGTCTTGCTTTGTGAGTCTTATGTTACTTGTCCATTATGAACAGGCAGTGAATGGTGTCGTCTTAAGAATGACATATTCCATAACTGTCAACGTGCAAACATACTGTACACAAGGGCCATGCCATTTAGAGGTCTGCCTCTTCCTTTGACACTTTTGTTTACTACACAAGCATGTAGTAGATGAGTCAAATGCAGAGGACAAATGTCCTTACGGGGACAATAAAGTATGCAAACAAATACAAGCAAATGTAAACTTTTTTTTCTCCCTTGAACAACTCTTACCCTTTTAAACCCCGCCTTAACCAACTGCATTTTCTTCAGCTCAGCGTTACCTAAATCTAAAAGGTTACAGCCTATAGGCCAGGGTAACGCCTCATTTAAAAGGTAAGACCTACAAAACTCATTTATACTGATCGTTTGTTTTCATTGCTTTTTGTTTGTTTTATCACATTTTTGCCACTTTATCATCACTTTTCTGTCGTTCCTTTGTGGCTTTTCTGTGGCGTTTTCGTCAGACATTTTTGTCACTTTTCCGTCGCTTTTTGGTCACGTTTTTGTTCATCTTTTGTTGCGTTTTCATCCTCGTCTTCATCTCGTTTTTTTGTCGCTGTTTTGACACCTTTTTCCAAGAAGCTTTTGGATTTGGGTAAAGCCAAACTGGAGAAAATGCACTCGGTTTAGGTAACAGAAAATCCCTCTCAGATTCAAGAAGATTAAAAGGCGTTATCCCATCAGACTATAACTAACTAAGATATACATTGGAAAAGCATCAGTCAACCAATTGTTTTGCGTCGCCCAATATCACAACAGGACAATGTTGAGATAAAGACAATGTAATAATCTTGGCTAAAAAATAACCAGTATAACCCGCAGAAGTTGTGAAGCTCAGAGCCCTGTTGAATGTAAAGATCTGGCCCTTGTGTGTTGCTGCCAGGAGCCGTGCAGCTGCGGCCCCTACACATTCTGAGGGGCCACTGCATCAATGCATCAAGTGGATGTTAATTGGCAACCCGTCTTTTCAGCCCCTTCTTTCACCTTCCCGCCCCCGCACGGCTCTGTCACTGCAAAAAACAGAAAAGAAAATACATTTTGTAGGCAAACGTGATATTAGTTGCGTTGAGGATCTATCTATCTATCTATCTATCTATCTATCTATCTATCTATCTATCTATCTCTTTTCCTTTCTTTGCAGTGCTCTCCTCTTTCAATCTCTCCCTCCCTCCTTCTCTCTCCGTTTAAGGACTAACACCACATTCCTGCCATCAGTTATGCGGCCTGCCGACAGTCGCAGTGGCCCGTGCAGGACGGCCCCTGTACCCTCGTCCCGTTCGGGAGGAGGCTTGTTTACACAGCACTGATTGGGAGCGCCCCGCTTTGCCCTCATGACCTGCCCCTCCCTCGCGCGAACCCTCCCCTTAAAAAAAAAAAAAAAAAAAGAAGAAGAAAACTCTCTGTCATCCACTGGAATTTGTGTTGACCAGGAAACAGGTCAACTGGTCAACTTTTTTTTTACTTTAGATAAATGTGGAAAAAGACACCTCTAGCTTGTCTGTTCCCCTTTCTATTAGTTTAGTTTATTTATATCAGGACAATGTGCAGGTACATTAAAAAGATGACTGCCCGTGAGAAGCTGTGAAAATATGTGTTGTTCTTTAGATTGTCTGGGAGCCCATTTCATTCTTTAGTAACTCATAGCATGTTAATGGTGACAAAAAATAGGGAAAGAAGTGACTGAACTTTCCACATTAGACCGTAGAACTCAAAACATGAATAAACATTTACTAGATGTGCTCCTAATGATTAGCTACTCACCGACAATGCTATTTCTGCGGTGGGTTATTGAAGTCAATCATTTGGAAGACGACCTAAACCTAATGTTTGGCTAGTTGTAGTCAAAGCGAAGCAGCAACATCTCCATGGAGACGAGCTTTATACTTGACTTTATTTATTTGATCAGGGACAATGCACAGACAACATTAGTCTAAAAAAGAAGAGATGTCATGTGCCAGGTTATAGCGAAAATGCTAATCTCCACCCGCAGTCCCTGGACAGGTTGATGTTATACTTACAAACGTTCATAAAATATATAGAGAATAATACATAGAAGCTCACATCATAAAAGCACTTTCTATCATTCACTCACTCACTCACAGTTTACAGCGTTCATATCACAGTCATTCAGTGCGTACAGGTTTGCTTTGATAATAACCGCTATTTGGTCAGGTGTATAAATGTACTATAGTTTGTGCATGAAATAATTTCGTTTTTGAAGAGTATTCCAAAGGCTCGCTGCTTTATAAGAGAATGACTGTTGACTCTCCTCTGACTGTCGACCGTGTGGTTCTAGAGATTCTCTCCGAATTGAGTGTGAAAAAGCTGAAGCTGAAGGGCTATGGTATAGGTATTTTTCACCAATAAAAACACTTGTAATGAATTCAATCTCTTTTATTCTACTTATTGGGTGAAATGTTACACTATAGGACTTTAATCTTAATCATTTGCAGTATTATTGAACACAATTCACCTTATTCTATGTTTTTAAGTCGATCTTTGTTCCACCCCTTTCCTCTTTCTATTGCTCTATCTAGGCCACATAATGCTTCCCCTTCCCACCACCCGAGCGGTAGAGCAGTTGGACAGTGGAGCTGGTGTGAGGAGGAAACCCAGTTAGTGCGGATTGTAAATCAGTCATGCTTTTTACAAGCTCCCGCTAAACTGGGCCCGGGGGGGGGGACAGAGGGGTGGAGTGGGGTCCCAGCGGCGCGGTCCAGCCACATATCCAGCACTTTTCTCGGGACAGGGGCGACTTTTGTTCAAGGCCGTGGGCTTCCCAGTTCAACTCTCGCAGCTGTAAATAAAATGGACCAAAACCGTGACTAATGTAAAGTTCACATTTCACAAGAAAACCGAGTGTTACTGTGAATCTTTTTATGGAGGAACAAATTCACCAAGAGGCCAATGATCTTCGGACCATAAAGTTGTCACACAATTGAACTGTAAACAAGTCGTTTCCTCACAATGAAGTAATTGTCAGCTGCGAGTGCTCCCACATAGTAATGGCTTCTTTATATACAAGTTTATGAAAGGGGTGTTCTTTTCTCTTATTTTTTGTTTCTAAAATACTGATGAGAAAACAGCAAAACTGTTATTTTGCAGAGTTGGTTTTGAGTAGCGAGAGCGACACAATGCAGCTGCTGTGGTAAAACTACAGTAAAACACATTATCGCAGTGCTGTTGGCGCGGGCATATGCCAGGACGTTAATGCCAGGACTCACCAGGCTCAAAGAAAGACTGAAAGAGAGCTCAGCGACATCATTTTCACACATGGATAGGCCATAACAGAGTCCAGACCTTAACCCCATTAAGAAGGCTTTGTGAATGCAGCAGATGCAGATGCACCATTTCAGCTTTTTTTGCTTCCGATACCGATACTGGGGGTTTGAGTATCTGCCAATATCCGATATTAACTGATACCAAGAGACTTTCTTAAAGGGGGGGTATTATGTAAAATCGACTTTTTCAAGCTTTATATCATGTTATTATGTCATTCCCTCAGTAAACACATGCCTGGAGTGTTGCCTTGGCTCATTCACATATTTTTGAGTAATCAGTAAAAACTTAGACGGCAGCCATTTTAGGTGTAGCTATGCCTCAGTCCTCCTAGGAACGCCCCCACCTCCTGGAGACGCCTCTGGACCTTTCGTCACCAGCCAAGCCACCAACCACTGCTCCTCAGCTCAGCAGAGCCCCCTCCCCCACAGTAGTGTTGTTTAGATGCCACAGCAGTGTGCTGAAGGGGGCGTGTTGGAAAGCTTCTTAAAGAGACAGAGGCCTATTTCAAGACGTTCAGTACAGCCATTTTGAGAGAGCAATTTTATTCAAGGCAGTTATTTTAATTTACTGCATATACAGACCAACGGAAGGTTACGTCATCATTGTAGTATGCTATAGACTGGTGCTATGTGATTGAAAAAAGCATAATACCCCCTCTTTAAGTGTCTTTCTCTGAGTGAAAAAAGTTAATGTTCCTTTTTTCTCCATTTTAATTTAGTGTATTTAACAATGACACTCATGACAGCATTAGCAATAATCAATAAAAAAAAACACACACACATATTAGCAGTTAAAAATTAAGAACCAGCCTTCCTTCCCTGACCACACACAAGACCTCCCTATGGTCCAGGCCCCCTCAAAGTCCTCCAGTCCCCAAAGTACTATAGAGGTGCTCCACTCTGAGCTGAACTCTCACTACCCTCGGTCGGTGCATCCCGAACCTCACATCTGGTTCCTCCGCGTGATCCAGATGCTGAGCTTTGCTTGGCCCACAAGAACGTTTTTTAGGGTCCCCACTCTTTGTTGAACCCCCGAGAACTTTGGGCCAAATAACTTTTTGATTTTATTTTCTTGTCATGATGTTACAGATCAATTATCAGTTATATCAATTAATAAACGAATAGAAAAATGTACAAGGATCACTGGACTTGTATATATTCTTGGCTATATGACAGGCTTTCATGTTGCATTTATATAAACAAATCACATAAAGTGAAAGATCATTACAACCTATGCATAGCTAATATGTCAGATCAGTTATTCTTTAACAGCATTTCGTATAACTTACTACTACTATTACTATAATACACAAGCTTTAGCATGCTGTTGCTAGCTGCGGCATTTAATACTACCTCAGCGATTGGATTCTCTAGGTTCTGCCCTTCTAAATGATATACAGTATGTCCATATTCACTTAGATTTACTGTAGTTGGTGAAAGTTGTGTTTTTAAAGCGTTGAGAACCAAAACTGGTATCGGTTCACTATCGGATGTTTGTAGCTGATACCCGATATCGTATTTTTTCCAGTATCGGCTCTTATACAGATCGGTGCATCCCTACTCATTAGTGAACCTGTTGTTTTTATGTTTTATTTGGTCGGTACAGTGGATATTACTGAACATACACGGGACTCATGCACGTACGCTTCGCCGTATTGTAGCCATGGGCTCATTTCCATCCGTTGTCCCCCACTCAGACTCTCAAACACACTCTCACTCATTCTGGCCTATTGTACATGTTTTAGTGGTAGGGGAAACCGGAGTAACCGGATGAAACCTGCGCAGACATGAGGAGAACATGCAAACTCCACACTGAAAGGCCCGGCTGGGAATCAAACCCGGGACCTTCTAGCTGTGAAGCACGAGTGCTAACCCTGTTCCCTGACAACGGCAGTAACTCTATTCTGATTCTCTTCTGACATTTTGCAGTAATATATTTCCATTACATTTGTTTTGATTTCTAGAAAGCTATGGTCAACATTCAAGGCAATTTATTGAAACCTTTATAAATGGAGAGGCAAATGCAATAACAATAATTAAAAAAGGAATACAGCTAAAACCACTTCAAGTGTTACAGTAGATACCAAACACAACCAGGCCAGGCATCCAAGGTGTTTGTTTTATGCATGTATTTTCTGGCTTGTGATAAATGTGCACACCACACCAGTTCTGACACTGTTTTCCTCTCCATAAATCATCTTTTCTTCTGCACTGATAAAGTGAGGGACATGTTTAAACTGCATTGATAATTACTGTTAATGCCCAGTTTGGAAATACCACAATTTGTATCTTTTGTTGATATGTCTGAATGTGTTGCCTGTGGTTTTACATTCTATGTCATTTAATGTTGATGTTTTCATGTAAAGCACTTTGGACTGCCAAGCGTTGTTGTTGTTGTAAAGTGCTATAGAAATTCAAACTTTGATTGATTGTAAGGTAAACAAAGCCCATACTGTATGACATATTTTCCCCAATACCTTTTCTCTTACTTGGTAGATTTTACTCACACTTGGGTAATGCTATATTGAAGTAACAGTACTCTTCCTTTGAGGTTCTTTTGGACTACTTTCTCCTCCTCTATATTGAAGAAGTGTGAGGCCCCAGTACGTACAGCTGTGTGCAGGGCTGAAGCATGTCATCTGAATGGGAGGAGGCTCTGAGAGAATTTATCCTGTAATCACTGCACTGGACAGAGAAGAAGGCTGAACGGACTCAACAAGTTGTTTTGAAATCTAAATATAGCCAGGAAGATGGATTGTCAGAGTAAAGCAGTTGAATGTGCACGGTAATGAGAGGCTGCGGCCTTTTGGAAATAGCCTATTACATCTTACAGCAAGCATGTAGTTAAGTCTGTCCATTTGTAATAAGAGCGCGAATAAATTAAACATGTTTGTGCCAATTTTCTTTGTTGGTTTTGCTGTGGCAATTTGAACTGCATTGATTCATTTGGACTGGCCTTTCTAAAGCTAACAGTTCAAAGTACAGAAAAACAGCACGATGAGAGTAGATGCAGAGGATTTTTGCTAGCGCACATGTTTATTGAAAGGTCCTGTCCCTAAGTATTCTTTTCTAATAGAATGAAATCCATGTTGTTCCCTTGCAGTGCATTGAATAGACATTTATTCATGGTCTTTCCTACCATCATCGGATACTGCGAGTAATCCATTTTTTTTTTTTTTGCTGTTGTTTTTTTTTCCTTTTATGTTCCCGACCACCCCTCTTACCCCACGCCCCGCTCCACAATCAAGGATGAGAGAAATATCATTTCAAATCATTCACATGGTTTGACAAATAAAACATCTTGAATCTTGAATGTTCCTTTGTATTATTTTATTGTATGGATTTTGGGGGTGGGCGCTTATAAGCTCTTGCTTATAACCTTTCGAACAGAGTGTTAACTGCTCAAATAAACTAAATGATGCACCCTGAAAGCGGTGACATTTCCTTAAAGGGACTACTAGATGTAGGTTGGTCATTTTTATACTCACTACTGCCACCTCAGGTCTTACACATAACTACAGTATCTATATTAAGCTCATGCATGACGGCAATTCGGACCCGAATTAACACCTTTTTGAGTGACAGTGCAGGATTTTAGAGGCAGTGGTGAATAGGTCTGGGCTCATTCTACACATTAGGACATGGCTGGAACATGATGGGGGAGGAAAATACTTAATTTTAACATTTTTTAAACTCTGTATAGTCCCTTTAAAAATGTATGTTTGAAATGTGTTAGGAAAGGGTTAGGAATCAGAATGAGTATCTCCCTCTATCAAACTGGGAAAATTAGGAGCAGGGCTTTATTATGAAAATTTTGATAGGTTACAACTCTAGTCTAAGACAAAATCAATCCTAGTCTAAGACAAAATCAATCAACGCATTATTGTCATTTAAATAACAATGAAATTTGGTTGAAGCATCCAACAGTAGCCCTATGTTGTTGAAAGTAAACGGTGCAGATCCCATTAATAAATGCCCGCTGTGTAAACACGGCACAGCAAGACTTGCAGGCACAAAATACAGCCACATTCACTTTTTGTCAGCAGAAAATGGTCAGAATTGGGTGTAGAAAAAGTGCATGAACACACTGTTTCATTTCTGCTAAATGACACTGGTTGAATCAAAAGTAATAGTGACATGGGTTTTTGTTATAGCCTTTTCTGGAATCATATACATTCTCACTATAACATGTATTCATTATTCATTACAGACAACAGGTAAAGAAGCTGGATTCATGGCCTCACAGAAGAAAGAATATGTTGCTACTGTATCAAACTTAAATGTCAGATGATGCAAAATATGTTGAAGAATTTACTACATGTTTCAAAATTATTCTCACTTTTAAGCCTCGCACTATATAAGACCAACATCATTGCTGCAGCTTTAAGTCTCTCCTCCTTCCTCTAAATACTCCACAATGGTAGTTAATACGATTTGCATATAGGACAAGACTGAAATGACACCGCTGACTTCTATTCAAATAAAGTACAATTTCGGCCCTCAATGCCAGATTAGACGACGGGTTTAGTCTTGTTAGTGGATTTGCAGGGAATATTGTGGCATATTGCGGGTTGAATGGGGACACAATGGGGAGCGGGGCGACGCAAAGGGGGGTGGGGGGGGGCTTGACCCCACGAGGCAGTGACCCAAAGCGAGCTCTTGTGTGTCTGTCTACGGGGCTTGTCCCGTTCTGCCCCAAAATTCCTCCTCGTCTCCCGCTCGGGACGCCTGGCGAACAGCAGGGTCCACGAAGTCCAACAAACGCGGCGCACTTTTTCCCCTCTGTTTTAGCCTCCATTTTCCGAGACGTTGACCCAACACTTGAACTGGCTGAGCATCTGCCTAAGCTTTACACAATGTCAATATGCAATTCATCGCGAGTAACATCAAAGCAAAGACTTCTATAGTGGCTGCCTTTCGAAGCTTGAGGTCAGACTTTGTGTATCACAGTCTCTCTTTAGGCCTTTTGCTCTGTCATTACATATGTTTGAATGCAACACAAAGCGGCTGTAATTTACAATGCTTTACAGTGAATGAGAATGGATAGAGCCTCTTCATGTGGTCGTCCCTTTTGAAAACTCCAGTCAACCGAAGAAGCTGTGCGTGTCGGCGAAATATTTATCTTGCACTTCCTCTCGCACTTTGCCCACTGTTCGGGGCAGGCGAGAGGAAGAGACGAGCAGAGCAGACGTGGAGATGACAGGGAGAGGGATCTTGTTTGATAAAGTGTCAACGCGTTCGGAGAATTACACTGTTTAGTCGGGTCGGCCCCAGACAGACAATGGGGGCAATGCGGATGTTACTCAGAGGCAAATTGTGAAGAGAAAAACAGGTCCAAAAGGTTCACATAAAGTCAATATGTCAACATCGTCATAGTCACTTTATATCGTGGTGTTAGTTTCAAGGAATTACACAACTTCTACCAACCCAGCTTTGTATGTCATTGTCTGTGCACATAAACTGAATGATTTGAGATTCAGGTCCAGTAGAAACAAACATCTAACTCTTGTCTGTGTTTGCAATATTTGGACAAGTGGCAAATGTTCCAAAGAGTCTTGTATTGCTTACATATATTCATATTATATGGAAGTCCTGGTCAAGAGGCAGCAAAAGACAGTTACAATTTCAATTACAAATCAATCTCGAAATAATATGACATACACATTATGAGAAACAGCTCCAGTTTAAAGAGGTCGTCTCAATTGCTCTCAATCAGGACTTAAAAGCGTTCAATGGAATAAGTTCAGTTATTTTACAGTCTTTTTGCAACTTGTTCCATGGCACGAAGGATTGCACGAAGTATCCTACTGCGCATCCTTTGCATTCAGAGTTCCGATTGCTTCCATCTGGGCGTAAGTTTTTAATGCCAATAAGCCAAACGAATCGGTTTAGTAAAAGCTTTGTTCCCGCTGCCCTTTCCTTGATGAACAAGTAGGAATCTTATCGCCCCTGACACGGCTTCTTATCTTTGTTACTGTCCAGTGGCTTAAATTTCTGTTGTATCTTTAGGCATATCCTGTTAGTATCTGGAGCACTTCCAAGTTTTATATTTAAACATGTATGTGGTGTTTTATCTCTGTATAATGTGTTTTAATGTTGACTAGTTCTCAGAATTGCAAGACAAATTACCTACGGGTACAAATAAAGTAACCTAACCTAACTTATGTAGAAGGAGCAGAGAAGAAAAAGCTCCTTTTCCTAGTTCTGTGCGGGCAAATACAAATTATTATTTTAACGCAAACAGTAAGAGTCAACACTCTCCATGTGATTAAGTTACAGATGTAGGAGGGCAGTAGACCAAGCATGGCCCTATAAATAAAGATATACCAATGACCCAGCCTCCTGGAGGACAAAGAAGGCCATCCCACTCTAGAATACAGCTCACAATGATGGTTCAAGGCCAGAACCATGATATACTGTGTCAATCTTATGATGGGAGTGTGTGACCACGGAGCAAAGCCTTCTCCAGCACATCCCAAACATTCTCAATGGGGTTAAGATCTGTGGTGGCCAATCCATGTGTGAAAATGACGTCTCATGCTCCCTGATGGCTCCCTGAACCACTCTTTCACAATGTGAGCCTGATCAATTCTAGCATTGTCATCTTGGAATATCAGGGAAGAAGAAATCCATTGATGGACTAACCTGGTCATTCAGGATGTTCAGGTTGTCAGCTGATCTCATTCTTTAGGCTCATAGCGTTGCTGAACCTAGACCTGACAAACTGCAGCAACCCCCAGATCATAACAGACTTGTACTACTACGTTTGCAACTACTTTAGCATGCAAACATTAAATGTACCAACAAACATATCTGCACAAGGAAACTTGACAAATTGGCCATAGAATACTAAACAATTACCTAAACAAAAAGAGGAAGCTACTCTAAGCACCATACAAATTGACCTAACACGCTCACAAAACCCGGCCCTCCGTTGGCTATATCTGACATTTTACAAGTGTAACGTCCCTGGTTTACACGCCACATGGGCCGCGATGAGTGATTTGTCGAGGAATGCAGAACACACACTGATGTCATGGTGCTAAACGCCAAAATGAGGCGTGTGATTGGGATCCCGGGTCCTGCCTCCGCGGCCCTATTGTCTGGCTAATGTCCCGCGGTGGAGGGGGAGATAATGGGCTGACTGACAGTTAGGACAGGCCTGGTGTGGGACGGGGCACGGGGTCATGTCACCACTGGGGCGGCCTTTACGCACTCGTGGGTCAGGGAGAGAGCATTGTTGGGACGAATTTCCATAACAGTGTAGCCATGTGAGGGGGGAAGAGAAAGACGCAACAGTCACCCATGGGAAATGGGTCCCCTCTTTGGTTATAGAGCTGAAATGATATTGGCGTCAGGCTTCTGATGGTCTAACATCAGCTAAAGAGCAAGTAATCCAATTGTTTAATGGTAGAGTCGTTTTTTTGTTTTGGAAAGTTAATTGCTAAATGGTATTGGTAATGTTTGTAATATTTCATCATGTCCGACCCATGGATAGGATTGACAGATGGACAAGCCTATACGTGTAATAATATTCATGTCACTTAGTCCAGAGGTAGGCATCATCAGATATCCTCTGGTTATATAGGAAAGTTTGAAAAATGTGAATTTGCACACCTGAGATCTAAATGTATTTAAAGAGGGGGTGATGACGTAACCTTCTGTTGGTCTGTATATGCAGTAAATTAAAATAACTGCCTTGAATAAAATTGCTCTCTCAAAATGGCTGTACTGAACGTCTTGAAATAGGCCTCTGTCTCTTTAAGAAGCTTTCCGACACGCCCCCTTCAGCACACTGCTGTGGCATCTAAACAACACTACTGTGCGGGGAGGGGGCTCTGCTGAGCTGAGGAGCAGTGGTTGGTGGCTTGGCTGGTGACGAAAGGTCCAGAGGCGTCTCCAGGAGGTGGGGGCGTTCCTAGGAGGACTGAGGCATAGCTACACCTAAAAAGTTTTTACTGATTACTCAAAAATATGTGAATGAGCCAAGGCAACACTCCAGGCATGTGTTTAATGAGGGAATGATATAATAACATGATATAAAGCTTGAAAAAGTCGATTTTACATAATACCCCCCCTTTAAGTCATCTAGAAATGCCCCAAAACTGGCTTTAAAAATGTACCACGGAAGCCGAAACTCGGTCCCCATCTTTTGACCCAGAATTTTTCCAGAATAGGAAGCCAGGCTCTGAAGATGTAGTATTGACATCTCCACAGCCTGGCCATCCAGAATAGATGCTTTTCCTATTCTTTACAGAGACGTGTAATCTGGGACCAGGGGTGATTGACAAGCATATTAACCGATCGTAGAGAAAAAATGGAAATGACACAAACAGCATGCAATGTATTTTGTAAAGAAGGAAGTTAATGGTTTTACGATGCGTCGGCCAGAGGAGCAGAGACAAATGTTAGCCATCTATATTGTTTTTGCCGAAAAGTTGAGGGTACAAGGAGTCATTAGCAACTCTGGTCAGGATTCAACACGAAATGACACCGCTGGTGAAGCTACAGTCATATCTTAGTTGAGCTGACAGCAAAGGCACATGCATGTTTGTCCATTTATGAGGTATTTTTCAATTATGAAAATATCTGTCATAAAATAAATGCTTGTATTTCACTTTTATTTTCTGGGTACAATTCTGCACGATGTGGCTTTAAGTATATTTAAAGGGGGGTATTATGTCAAATCGACTTTTTCAAGCTTTATATCATGTTATTATGTCATTCCCCCATTAAACACATGCCTGGAGTGTTGCCTTGGCTCATTCACATATTTTTGAGTAATCAGTAAAAACTTAGACGGCAGCCATTTTAGGTGTAGCTATGCCTCAGTCCTCCTAGGAACGCCCCCACCTCCTGGAGACGCCTCTGGACCTTTCGTCACCAGCCAAGCCACCAACCACTGCTCCTCAGCTCAGCAGAGCCCCCTCCCCGCACAGTAGTGTTGTTTAGATGCCACAGCAGTGTGCTGAAGGGGGCGTGTCGGAAAGCTTCTTAAAGAGACAGAGGCCTATTTCAAGACGTTCAGTACAGCCATTTTGAGAGAGCAATTTTATTCAAGGCTGTTATTTTAATTTACTGCATATACAGACCAACAGAAGGTTACGTCATCATTGTAGTATGCTATAGACTGGTGCTATGTGACACAATACCCCCCTCTTTAAGAGAATGTTTTACTAGTGGTTAATTCGCTCTTCCTGTCGCGACAACGCGGTCTGTGATTGGATCGGTATATAAAACCTTTGGAGATTTGACTGGCTGTTGACAAAGTTCCAGACAGTTCTGCTTTTGAATAGATATAAAAAGCAGGTGTGGATGGCTGACCAGGCAAACAACTTCAGCTTTAGACTGCGAATAATTTTGCTTCTCAGTATCTTGCCCTGGGACAAGCCGACAGAGATGCGGCTGCCATTTTGTGTCAACGGCTCTTCTCACCAACTGCCCCAGCCCCACAGACCACAGCCACTGGAAACAATGGGCATCGAATGACGAGCCCAACAGCACAAAGGCAGTACAAAACCTTGGCAGGGGGAAGCAAACCACCAACTTTCTAGTGTGTGGGCGACCGGCTCTACTGCTGAAAAAAAAAGATGTTTTGTTTTTGTTGCACTTTCTGTGTGGCGCTTGTGCAATCCGTTGGCAAAAAAAGTCGGTTTGTATTCGAGCCGGAGAGATGTGGTGTCTGGAAATAGCACCAGAAGAGGCTCGCTGCGCCGTGTGCCTTCCCCAAAAGTTTGATTTGACATCCTAATTGCCACATGGAGGAACAAAATACTCTGAGGTTCCCCCAAATTGAAGTCGGTGTCGAACCAAGCGGGCTATGTTTAGCGGCTATCTGTGGAGGGCCTACTTTCACTGTCAATGCGCTCTTTCTCCTCTTCAGACTTTTTCTTTTTTTTGGGGAGAAAGTGAAGAGATTGACTAGGGGGTGCCAGGATGGAAAGTTAAAGCAAAAACAAATTGGAACATCAGTGTTTTCTCGTGTGCACCCCTCCAGTGAAACTCCCCAGCTATAGGCCGATAGCAACCACACTCCCCCCCTCCCCTATTTCTTCTTCTACCCGCAATGCACCCCTCCCAAAATCTCCTCCTCTGATACGCCCCGGAGCAGCAGTAGGCAGGCAGGTAGCTGACAGGCAAACTGAAGCCTGGCAGACTGGAATAATTACATGTGGCTGTCTGCGTGGGACGTGACAGCTCTACCTTCAATTAAAGCCAAGCCGAATGCATTTCCATGGCTTCCCAAGGCCTCCACTCCCCTCGCTATTATCCCGCCACAGGCTGGTCCAGTCAGTCACACCATGGGGCACGGCAACGGCTGGGGGCGCAGAGGGTGGGGCAGCGTGAAGACGGTGCAAGAATATAGGGTATGAGCTGGAGAGGTTTAAATGATAACCACTGATGTCTGGGTTTGTGTCGGATGCCCAGTTGACTTACAAAATAATAAACCATGTTATCTGAGATTAACTAGGGGACACCATCTTGTTTTTTGTCGTTGTTTTTTTGCTGTTTTTAGTGTACAGTTGTGAATAATAGACTTCTTTTTCCAGCGCTGAACAGCTCTGGCATGACAAATATCAACACAAAATTATAAAGTGTTGCTTGCAAAACCAGAGACCTCCTGTGTGAGCAAGTGTGTGTTTTAAGAAATGTTGTCTTGTTCTCAAGCAACTGCGCAATCCGCACTTACCTGACTTATCTGACCACACACAATACATCCAAGGACATGGTAACTGCAGATCCTCACCCTCTCCTCCCAAAAAACACGGGGTCCCACAAGGCTCAGATCTCAGTCCGTTGCTCTTCATTACCTACATCCTGCCATCTCTCGGCCTTTTGGTATCCGCTTGTTATGCAGACGATAGGCAAATTTACTTCTCCACAAAACCGGACTCTGCTTCACCTCCCACTGCCCTCACTGACTGTCTGCAGGCAATTACCTCATGGTTTTCATACGATAAACTCAAACTCAATGGAAACTTACAATTCCATGTCTTTGAAAATTTCATTTCACCGTAGACTGAATTTGGATGCGGGGCTTGCCTGTGTGAGCCACTTGAGAAAACTGAGGCCTACAGCTTGAGCAGCCGAGGTCAAAGAGGTGTGAATTAACAGGACACATAATCGTGGTTTACAGTTGGGCTCTTCACACAGACTGCTCCCTGCTGAGTGACCCCACAGCTCAGGCACACTCCCCGGTGTGGGCCAAGTAAACACAAGGATAAACTGCTTGCTTTGCAATGCCCTGGCATACCAACTATACAAGGCCTATATTTAAAGACCCTATAACATGCAAAATCGACTTTTTTGAGCTTTTAACTGAGCTACAAGGTTACTTCCTCATCTGTAACATACCGGGAGTAGTTTTGTTGTTAATTAACACTTGTTTCAGTCCAGATTTCCATGAAACTCTTATGCGTTTTAAAATCAAGGCCCCTTACCCAAACAGTTTGCAATCCTGTTCGTGGCCAAACTGTCTTACATGTTTGCCTTTTGTAAAGCTTGTTTTTTAGCCCTGGTCAGTGGTGTACAAAAGGGAGAAGTGTCTCCTCTGCTGGACTTTATTATAATTGCATTTTATAACATCATCAAACATAAGGATATACTGTACTTCTTGACACATTTTAAGCAATTATCAAGGCTAAAGGGTCTAAAGTAGTTGTAAAAGCCTGAACAAAGTGATTTTATGTAACAATATAGTCGCTAAATCAAAATGATGAGGGTTTAGGCCTGAACATGAAATCCGCATTGGAGCCGTATACAATACAGTGCAGTGTGTGCCATGAGAGAACGTGCAGAGGGCGAGTGACAAAACTGCCTGAGGAAAAATGAATTGAATCCAATGAGATGTATTGGGAGGATAGATATGTAAAGGGCTTGTGCTGACAGCTGCTATTGCTCCCTCGGTGACTGGTGCCAACAGACAGCCCTGCAGAGCGCGCCGCCTTTGATAACACAAACCACCACAATGCAACGCGCTCCCATACCACTATTTATAATCCTGTCGCTGCTAACGCTGACAAATCGTCAGGTGCCTGAACGGGAGACGCTGTGTTTGTTCATTTGTGATTTTGTGCACAAAGTCAAACTCTGGAAAAAAAAAAAAGTTGGGGCTCAATAAATTGTAGTGACAAGCGATGATTTCTGGAATTTGTTGAGTGATTTTTTCAGTCGTATTTTAATTGCAGAGACGCTTAAGGGTCCAAATATAGCAAGCATCCCATAAATCTAACGGAATACAGGTAAACACATTTAGGATCATGAAGATGGGTGGATCGGGAAGTCTGGGCATCTCTGCTGAGACTGCTGCCTCCGCGACCCGGCCCTGGATAAAGCGGAGAAAATGGATGGATGGATGGATGGATGGAAGATGGTTCCTACAGTATACCCCGGTTATCCTGACTGGTTGCCCCTGCACTGTTGAGGGATGTGTCAAAAAATCCCTTCAGGAACTAAAAAGCATAAAGGGTATGAAATTAGATCATTTGCATTTTTAACAGAGCCCTCTTTAGTGTCAAAACAAATAATAACAATACACACTCATTTGGCTTGGATTAATATCACTTGAATTCCCTTTATATATTAATAGGGCCGGGACTTTTTTCGATTAATTGCGATTAATTAATTACATGAGGTTTAGTGCGATTAAAAATATTAATCGAAATTAATCACACTTTGCTTTCCACACTTCAGTTTCCTTTTTTCCTGCAGACGCACAATTAATGGCAATATTGCACTGGTCTGTTGGACTTGGTTGAACAAAAATAAACAATATTTTGTTGCTTAAGCTTATGTATTCAGTCACTATTCAATGGTATACTAAAAATCCTTATGAAAAAACTTACTTCTCACTGTTCTCAGGTCAAATATTTATATGCCATTAATTTCGATTAATTAATTACAAAGCCTCTAATTAATTAGATTAATTTTTTTAATCGCGTCCCGGCCCTAATATTAACTACACAAGCTAACTGATGTGTTAGCAATTAGCAAATCCTTACAGCTTTGTGTTGCCATCTCCCCAACACATCCATCCACAGAAGGATCACTGTCACCAGCTAAAATTATAATAATACTGCTGCAGCTGCTTGGATTACAAATGACTTCCCAAAGACCAAAAGTTGACACGCAAAGATTATTTTATTTTTTTAAATGTTTGCAATCTCTTACTCCAAGTACTTCCTCACCCCTCCCTCCCACATGTCTCCAAGCTCAGCGGGTCTAACATGTTGCACGGTGCTTCTTGTGCAGCGAGGACAATGCCGAGGCTCTGGGTGCCCCTATTAACAGCAGCAGCAGCAGCAGCAGCAGCCGCAGCAGCCTCCGGGCGGGTGGATTAGCTTGAATAGACTGCACTCCCCAGGTACAGGATTAGGTTTACATTAGCCCGCTTTGCCCTTGGCTGCCAACGCGAACTCCTGCTCAGGTCACTTAGCTCCGGATCAACGCACCGGATATTTTTAATTAGAAACAAGGGGCCTAATTGCGACAAATATAGGCATGTTTTTTTTTTTTCCTGTTGCTGGAGCGAGCCACTGTGCCTTTTGCGATGTACCTGCAAGGCAAGGCGAAGGGAAGGAAAATGTCTCACTTTCCAACAATCTCGTGTGCATGACAAGGAGAGGGCATGTAGCTCGCGGCAATGGGACCACTTTAAATTTTAAACACAATTTCAGCTTCATTTCAATGCGGTACGGCTGGAGGTGGATTCAGAATGCATAAAATTGACTCCATGAAAAGATAATGTATAATAAATGTATTCCTGCTCGGGTTGCCGGTGGATCGAATCATTGATTAGCAGAGCCGGGGCCGGCCCGCTGCTAAACATCCCTGTTTCATACATATTTCATGGCGCCGTGACAGTGACGGGGCGGGTGTCAGGGGAGGCTGACAGATGTCCATTAGTCGGGCTCGGGGGTCGGAGGATGGGACGTCCCGGTAACCTGCGCCACCTCGGGTCTGAGGGCTCCATCTGTGCTGCTCTGCTCTGGGGCCTGGAGGACTCGGGAGGGTAAGGGCCAACACCTCCGCAGAGTATTCCCGTGGTCGGAGAAGGAGCTTGTCAATAAATAAATAGTGGACAAAGGAAGAGCAAGCAAATAAAAAGGCCATGCGCGATCCAGGATTTGAACCTAAGGCCTTCTTGTTTTGAGGGTCAAAGCTTGGGTAACAACATTATTTTCTTCTTTCCTTTGCCACCATTGGCCGGTCTTGTGAAAAAAAAAAGAAAGAAAAAAAGATAATAAAACACTAAACCTATACCTTATTACCTGTGACTTTCAAGTGCAGCTTTAACAGTCATCAATAGCAAATTAACCTCTTAAAGAAGAACTAAGTAACTTGTTTACCTTAATAAATCCTTTCCGTAGTCCCTCTGGGGGTAACACAAGTGTTAATGGGATATTGGAATCACGAAGAAGAAGCTAACAGGCTAACGGGCAAAGCTAACTCTGGGCTAGCGCCACTTAAACAGTATTTACAGCCAAGTTTGAGTGAACAAAAAATATCTCCATTGTATAATTGGATGTACAATATCCCTCTCTCCTTTTGTCTTTTCTGTCAGCGTAGTATTTACTCTCACGGACAATTAATGAGTAAAAAAACGCAACATGCTACGACACCTGCAGTGGCGCTTATGGCCTCTAGGGGCATGAGTTACATAGTTCTGCTTTACCGCTCGCCTTAACCGATGCTAGCGCGTTGTCTTCAGTTAGCTTTACCCAAATCTAAAATCTTCTCGACATGAGCTTACAGCCTGTAGGCCAGTGTATTCGTTTGAAAGCTAAGACCTACAAAACTGATCGAAACTTTTTATTCCCGTGTTGTCGCCACGTTTAAGTCATTTGTTTACACTTTTTTCTAGTGTTTTTCTCGTGTTTTCGTTGTCTTTTTGTCATGTTTTTTTGTGTGTAATCACCACTTTTTGTTCATTTTGTCATTGTTTTTTTGTCCCTTTTTTGTTGTGTCTATAGGCCAGTGCAGCACCTCATTTGAAATCCTTACAGTTTCTGAAATGATGTGTACGATCCGTGTGAGTAAAACATAACTCACATGTGCTTGATGGTAGGTAACTGGTTAACAGACTCAATACAGAGCTGAAATAACAGTATGTAACCAAGTTCTTATTCAGTATATTTATTTACCTAATACACAGTGAGACTAATCCTCGTCCAAACTGATGCATAATGAAATATCCTCTTTCAATGAAACCCTATATTCCCATGTTATTTCTCAAGGGACGGGACTTCCCATGGTGGTCCAGACGCCAGGGTCCCACTAACACAAATATACTGAGCTGATAAAGCCCAGAGGGACCTCATAATATCTGCATGAGGACCTCTGACCTGTCTACCACGCAGTGTTTACCATCTGACAAACACGGGAGATATTAGAACCCACGTTATTATCCTGGGAAGGCTCACTTGTAGCTGTCAGTCACAGAGTTGGCGTCCTATTGCTTTATAACATAAACATATTTTCTGTCGTCTTACTTAGAAAACTCCTATCACCGCGTGGGATCATTTCAGCGTGATATCCAGAATAATAACAGTCCATATACAAAAGCTCAGGTATCCAAACCGGGACTTTCTTGCTGTGAGACAAAAGCACTATACTCTCTGCTGCACTTTTGCACATGAGTTCAGCTTAACCCAAATCTAAAAACGTTGTACAGTCTACAGGCCAGTGTAACGCCTCATTTGAAAGCTCAGACCTACAAAACTGAAGATTTTTCCACGTGTTTCCATGCATTGTTGTGGCGCTGTCGTCGCTTTTTTGTGAATTTTTTGTCACTTTCTTATCACTTTTTTGTCGTGTTTTTGTTACTTTTTTCTCTCTTTTTTGTTGTGTTTTTGTTTCTTTTTTGTCGCTTTTTTGTCACGTTTTTGTCATGTTTTTTTTACTTTTTGTTTCTTTGTTTTGTTTTTGTTACTTTTTTGTCTCTTTTTTTGTTGCGTTTTTGTTATTTTTTCTCTCTTTTTTGTCGTGTTTTTGTTACTTTTTTGTCGTGTTTTTATTTGTTTTTTTTGTACTTTTTAGTTTCTGTTTTATTTTATTTTGTTTACTTTTTGTTTCTTTTTTTGTGTTTTTTCATATTTTTTATTTTTTTATAACTTTTTATTTATTTATGTATGTTTTTTTTACTTTTTTGTTACTTTTATTTATTTATTTTTTGTAATATTTTTTTTTTTTTTACTTTTTTGTTTCTTTTTCTTTTTTCTTTTTTTTACTTTTTTCTTTTTTACTTTTTTGTTTCTTTTTGTTTGTTTTGTTACTTTCTTGTCACTTTTTGTTGTGTTTTTCTTATTTTTTCTGTTGCGTTTTTGTTACTTTTTTGTCTCTTTTTTGTCGTATTTTTGTTTCTCTTGTCGCTTTTTGTCGCTTTTTTGTCACGTTTTTGTCATGTTTTTTTTACTTTTGTGTTTCTTTTTGTTTTGTTTTTGTTACTTTTTGTTTCTTTTTTGTCACTTTTTTGTCATGTTTTTGTTGCTGTTTGTCACATTTTTGTTACATTTTTGTCACTTTTGTGTTGGCTTTTTTATCATGTTTTTGTCGCGTTTTTGTTACTTTGTCTTCAATTTTTATCACGTTTTTGTTATTTTTTTTCACCCTCATTTACGTCTCTTTTGACGCTTTTTTTCGAGGAAGCTTTTAGATTTGGGTAAAGCCTGGACACCCGGATAATAAAGGGGAGAAACTTTGCTTGTGCAGGTCGGGGTTAAGAGGTTAATACTTTAACCTGAGCGCAGCAAACCGTGATATCCCGTGTTTGGCAGAGAAAAGCGTAAATGTACTCAATAGCAATATTTGTATCTGGTCATTCATGCTAAAAAACAGCCTTGTTCTGTGATCTCCCTTTCCCCCCATAATAGTGCAAGGCATCCACAAAACACGTAGCTACATTGATAAAGAAAAAAAAAAGAAGAGTTTCGCAGTTAATCACACAGACTGGTTGTCAAAGGCATCTTGGCAATACCCTCAGCGACTCCCGTAACATCTTTTAATCTGGTTTGGGGACATGTAAACATTCATTAAGTCTGATAGATACAGGACACCTCGGCAAATCTGCACGAGCGGCGTAACTATGCAAAGCTCCCGATACTTTCAAGACATTTTCAACATGCAAATACACAACACGTCGCGCGCTATTTGGCTTAGCATGTTATTTTCTTCTCCGGAGTGTCTATGGCAGATGTGCTAGCTCGGTGAAAGCAAAGGGGGGCTTGTTAATTAGCCGAGTGTTGTGAAAGGCCCCGACTCGGCTGGCAGGTTGGCAGCACCTGATTAGCGCAGAATAGGGGAAGATTTGAAGCTCTGGTTTCCCCCCCAAAATAAAGAAACGGTTTACGCACGCACACACTTGATGGGATGGATGCTGGCCTTATTTTCTACAAGTCTTCACCCTGACAAATTGGGCTGAAAAAGACAGCGAAGTGGGAATACACGTGTCTAAAGCAGCTCTTTGAACAACATGCTAAGCAGATCATTACAGCATTGTTTGTTTGACGTGAATATGCTGAAGAGAAAAGACGGAGTGAATTAGTTCATATGGTGAGGATGTGAGGACACACGTCACTGCGTCTGAAAAAGCTGTGACACTTTGTTACACTATTGGTTTATACGTATCAATTAAGGGCTGCTTGATTGATGGCTAAGTAACACAGCAAGAGGAAAGTGAACCCAAGAATACTAGGTCGCATGAGGTGCAATATTTACATAATGGGGGAGAAATGAGCAACAGTAGAGATACTTTTGGGGTCATATTAATCGATATCGTCAATACCGAAACTGATATTGGTCATTGCATATGTGTGAATGCATCATTATACATTTCTATTTCATAATAGAGATGTGTAGGCCATATTAAAATGTTGATTAAACCTGTTATTTAAATATGTTAAATTAATCACATAAGCAAACTATAACATTTATAGAACAAACAGAACATTAACTACAGTTCCTGTCTCATGATATGGATGGGTCAGTTCAATACTCTGCTGTGGATTTTTTTGGCGTGTCTTTGTGTCTATCATTGCTCCCGCACCTTTTATTCTACTGGCTAATTAGAATTGTGAGTTTGACAGACAGATCGGCATCGGCAGTGATGCAGTTACTGTGTCGGGCTTTTGTGGTGAAGAGGGAGATGAGTCGGGCGACAAAGCTCACGATTTACCTGTCGATATGCGTTTCCACCCTATAGCTAATAGATCAGAGTAATGACCAAAAGGTGAAAATCACAGATACAGGCCGCTGAAATGAGTTTCCTTCGCAGAGAAATGGTCGAGAGAAGCCAGAGGACGTGGCTCGGGTATCTGTTTCGCCTCCCTCAGGAGGTGTTCTGGGCATGTCCCATGACCAAGGACACGCAGGAGGGAATATGTCTCTGAGCTGGCCTGGTGCCGCCTTGGGATCCCCCTGGAACAGTTGGAGGAAGTGTGTGTGGATAGGGAAGTTTGGGCCTCTCTTCTCAGACTGCTGCCTCTGCGACACTGCCGCGGACAAAGCGGAAAAAAAGGATGGATGCATGGATGGATAATTTGTATCGATACGCGTTAGCCAGTGTCAATATTTGAAACAGTAGTCATTTGATATTGACATATCAACACTCTGCAATCGATCCGCCCATCCCTAGCCATGAGTCTGATCGGCTTTTGTCTCACTGGGTGCTTCTTAAAATGCCTGTCTGCTTCAACATGATGGAATCGTAAAAACTGGTGAAAATAGGGTCTTGTAAACAGATACAACTACATGTAATACCTCTGCACCATGCTTAGCATGTTCGCAATATAACTCAATGTGAGGTTAAGAAAACTCAAGTCAATTTGCTCAGTAATCCCAAAAGCCATTTTTGACACAGAAATATTTTCTTAAATCAAGAAACTCTGTGACACTTTCAAACAGGTAATCCTTCATGCTAAACCAACATATGTTAACCAGAGAGCAATTTATACAGGATGTTACTCTTTTAAAGAAAATATCAAAGTCAGACAGTGCTGCCCCTGTGCCCCTTGTTTACACTAGAGAGAGTGGTTCAGTAGACCTCTCAATATCCAGTTGGTCTAAGACTGTGTGCAGGCCATTGGGTTGGCAGCCAAAGAGTGGTCACGACCCAGGACTCCTCTCAGCTCGTTTCCTCTCTGTCAGAAAGCCACAGCGCACACTGCCTGATGGAGCTAATGCTAATTTATGGCTCTGACATCTGCCCCCTCAACACTTCATGAAATTGTCAGTGCACAGCGCCAAAGTCCTGGACTTAGAGTCAAGAGCGAAGAGAGTTCATATAGAAATCTCTGAGTGGGAATGGACAGTCTGCTGTGATTGAATGATTATTTATTTCTTTATGTATAAGCGGGAGGAGACAAAGGTGTGGAGTGCGTTTCAGCATGCTGAAGAGGATGGTATGTTCCAGAAGTAGTAGGCTATATTTTGTTTATGTGTTTCATGTGCTGTTCGTATGAGAGCGCTGGGTTAAAATAGTTGGCTAATGATACGGAGGTGAGGGGAGGAGGGAACTGTACAGCCTTCCATTAAATATAGGGTTGTTTGCTTTTTTTTTCTCTTTTTGTTGTTGAGTGTTTTTGGGTCTGTGACAATTAAATCAGACTAATCAAAGTTGTCTTAAAGAAATTTGGATTCCAACCATAATTTGAGGTTATTGATTTGGTGGACATGGAGAGTTTAATTTCATAAGCAAAGCAATTGAACGAGTAGCTGACTGAGGGGGGTGGATGTAGAGAATGAAGAGGAGGGGACCTAGACCTGAACCCTGGGGGACACCTTGACAAGGGGAGCAGAGGGACATTTACTGCAGTTATATGGATGAATTGATGTCTGAGCTGCGACCTGAACCGGGAAAGAGCGGCACCGGGTATATTGCAAATGGACCGGAGTCCGGAGGCGATGCTTAAGTTGCTGGTGTGAGAGGAGACGTGAGTTTTGAAGTGTATGGCAAGACAGAAAGAGCGATGGGTCTGTTGGGAATGAAAGTAGACAGATTCCTGAGTGACCTGACATAAATCTGGAGAAAGGCCAAACGTCACTGCACTGTGGCCCCCTATGCGTATATGGTTGAGTATATTGTTAATGTGATGTGCCAAGTAACTATAGCTATATCTCCTGCAAACTGTGAAGTCACAAATCCCCTCTGAATTCTTGTTTTAGTGAAAATAGTTGAGTATTGCATGATGCACCTGAGCAGTTTCTACAGCTATTGCAACCACAGCGCGAACAAGTGATTGTGCTGTGGCAAGTATGTGTTTTTAGCTCCACTTTCGGGGGCTATGTGCAATGTAGACAGAAATGTATTTCGGAGGGCAGGGAATAGCGGGTTTGTTATGTTACCCCATCTACAACAAGGAAACGCCAATCAGGAGCGATTCGGGAGTCCCATCCAGTCTCGGAACACCTTCACTTTCCATTTGCTTCAATATGCAAAGCAAGCTGTTTAGGGCGAAGGGGAGAGAGAGGCTGCTAATGAGCTGCCTACACACACCATCCCCGCCGAACGGCACGGACCGCAGATACAGAGTACAGTAGAGACGCCTCCTCTGGGCATGCTCGGAAAAACAACAACAAAACAACCACTGCAGCTACGCAAAAGTGAAATGAGCGAGAATGACAGTTATTGTGCGGAGCGAGCAGGGAAGAGAAAAGGCAAAAAACCGGGAGAAGTTGATTATCCGTCAAACGCTGATGAGTTGCTCTTCGTCATATGACACACTGTACTTAGAGCGCCGTGCTGAGGCGGTTCATAATTTCTGTAGTAAAGTGAGGAAAGAGAAAAATAAACATTGGCGTATGGTGTGTGTGGCAGCATCCTGTCACTGTCTGTGCAAGTCAGTCTGAGAAAATAATGATTTGTGAGGAAGCATGATGTTGTGCCATGAAATGAAGTGTGAAGGTTGAAATGAAGGTTGAAGCTTAGTTCAACCTAAGCTTCTCATTAGGTTGAACTAAATTGAATAAGGGAATCAAAGAAGAAAGTGTTAGTTTAAACTATCTAATTTGATAGAGATGACCATGGCATGTAGAGGAATACGTATGTAATATTATCTAGTTTCAGCCATTTTCTCAGAAGTTATGTGAACGACACTTTTACACTTTGTTAGGCATTTTGGTGAGATATATTTCTTTGTTTTTGGTTAAAAACCTTTGCAATTAGGTCTATATCCCTTTATATGGAACTCATTGATATAGTTTGAAATACATCATTTCAAATTAAGAGTGTTATTGGGGGACATAACACAAGTTTAGTTCTGTTTTTATATTTTTCAAAATGTTTCAATATCATGTAGATCAGGGGTTCCCAAACTTTTTTGGCCGGGACCCCACAATTGACACGTAAACATCTCGGGACCCCCATTGTATAAAGTTATTGCCTCTTACACTACTTTATGAAAGAAACACATTTTATAATCAAGTTAATATGTATCTAAACAGTTTATTTTGATCAACTGAATGAATTTACAGTAAAACATGTACTAAGAACAGTAGCATTTTTCTTTTTATTTCATCTTGAAATCATCTGGGGACCCCCACTCAAGGCCTCGCGACCCCCGAAGGGTCCCGACCCCCACTTTGGGAACCACTGATGTAGAAAATCAATGTGAGCGAAGTTACCATATTTGGTTCCTTGCACAAAATATAAAAAATACAAAAAGTACTTTCAGGTCTCGGGGGTTGCTGGCATTCAGGAGGTGTTGTGTTTTGTGATATTGATGTTTGAATGATCACACCTGTCATAGGTGAGAGAGTTTTTGTAACGTGATTGTGCTTTACGTGCAGTGGGAGGGGTCAGTCACCTCCAATATTGTTTGCCTAAAATATTTTTACTAAAATAACCTTTGGCAACATACAAACATAGTCCTAGGGTTTATTGTTTCTTTAATCAAGATAATACTGTAAGTATGAATAATAGGTGCAACAGGCATGTCCAAATATGGACAAAACTAATTAACTTTAGGTTTAAGTGAAATATGGTGATCAAATATGGTGCCTGCCTTTTTCATTTCACTTATTTTACTACATCCTCCAAAACCAACACTTAGCACGATTTTAAATTTTTTCACTAATACAAAGTGTGAGTTTCATCAACTTCAAGTTATGTAGAGAAATGTACCATCAATTTAACCAGACTTGGGTCTTTTTCAGACTTCAGAGAAAACAGGAAGTTGAGAGCGTGACCGGTCTCTGCTGATTGGTCAAATGCCACAGAGGTGGGATCTGTGATGTAGGATGATCTCTTCTGATTGGCTGAGTGAGGACTACGTGCTTCTTTACCTTATGATGTGCAGGAGGGAGGCCATAGGTAAAGTGTGTGGAAATTACCAAAAATAGTCACTTATTCTATAAAGAGGGAGAGGTTGCATGGAAAAAAAAACAAAAAAAAACATTGTGTGCAACTGAAATGACCAGTAAGGAACAAATGCTCCACTAAAAGTCTGTCTGTCCAGATCGATATTATAGTCCATGTTATCTCCGCTCTAACACCAATGTAGATATTTCCAGATGAACATTTAGAAGAGACTAGTTTAGCACTATAGACTAGTGCAATTCAAATGAACAAAAAGTAAAATTGTATCTTCAAATGAAACCGTACAGTTGTTTACCCTGGTCATGCAGCAGAAGTGCACCCAACTACCCAGCGCGCATATTCCTTTCTTTGCTTACACTTGAACTTGACGGATGCCAAGTATGTATAGTAAAACAAAAACAGCTTCTCGCAAAAAACGAAAATAATTATACATCGCTGTAACGTCAAGGTCTGTCGCGGACAATGAACTGTCCTCTGTTCTCAGACGGCCCGGGACTCGCTCTTCTTTCCTTCACCACCACAAACCCTCGCAAAAAAAAAAAAAAAAAAAAAAACCCAAACCCTCAGACCCGTCTTGTTTCACATAATTGCTGCAGCCAGAGAATGTCCATTACGCTCTTGTTTGGCTTGGCGCGTCCACTCCGACTTTTTTAAAGCATGAAAGAAAACACAGTGTGGGAAGTTCAAATTGCATTGTATTAACAGCTCAGCTCGGCGATCACTCACGAGGAGCTAGCACGTTACGGGGACAATGCGGGCCTTTCTATTCGCGCAGATGGTGCAGTAAAAAAAAAAAAAGAAGAGGCCTATTCTCCGAAACGGCGAAAGCAAACAGACAAACACTGCTGACCCCGGGAGTCTCTGGTCCTGTTGGATGCTTTGTTGTTCACCCGAAAGATCAAGGCAATCGCACCGAACCGCAGTTTTCACGCTGTTATATGCTCTTCAAATGTAAATGGAAGCTAAAGTAAAGGCTATATTTCATGCGGGGTTTTGTTTTGACTGCATATTGTAAGGTCGTTTTTTATCACCGAGCTGCCCGGCCCGTGTAATGCGCGGCAGTTTATGGCCCTCGTAAATCTCGGCTCGTTCTTTATAGTGACTTTTAAATAAGTGGATTTCAACGTAATTTACATGAAGTGGGCCTTTTCCTTAAGTTTGCGGAGTTTGTTTTTTCGCACAAAAGCACAGTCTAGTCCGTGGTCTCGGTGTGAACTCCGTTTCAACAGTAAATCAAGGCCGATGTTCAGTAAAGTTTGCTCTATAGAAACTTGCTTGAAATGGCACTAATTGAAGCCCTTTTTTTTGAACACATTGAATTGGTCATTTTGGACTAGTTGTTGTTATCATAACCGCAAAAGTAAGCTCCACTTTGCGTCATGAAAGTTGTGAATGTTTGGGATGTTAGAAATGAGATAGGAACGTTAAAGGGATATTACAGGATTTTTGACATAGGGCCTCATTTCCTAGTTATCCAGAGTGTTGTTGATGTCTGGAGATATTTTCTTCTTAAATCCATGCAGTTCTTATATTTGAAGAGCTTAGTGGCGCTAGGCTAGGGCTAGGCTAACACATTTCTATGGTATCAGTTAGCCTGCATTAAAAACAGTCTGACTCACTCCACAGTGCACCTGAGGTAAATCACTTATAACGCCAGACTAACCATATAAATGTCTGTGTTAATAGAATAATTTTGAAATATAACTGACCTTGTATCACATGAATTACTGCATTTTGAGGGACTATTTTCTCGCAGATCACTCCGCCGCTGCGTTAGCTTACAGCCACGAAGCTGATGCTGCTCAAATATAAGTCATTTTAAATGCAAAATGGTTAAAATTATTCTATCGACACAGACATTTATATGGTTAGTCTGGCGTTATAAGTGATTTACCTCAGGTGCACTGTGGAGTGGGTCAGACTGTTTTTAATGCAGGGTTGCTGATACCATAGAAATGTGTTAGCCTAGCATTAGCCTAGCGCCACAGGACTCTTCAAATATAAGAACTGCATGAGTTTAAGAAGAAAAAATATCTCCAGACATCAACAACACTCTGGATAACGAGGAAATGAGGCCCAATGTCAAAAATCCTGAAATAATTATCCCTTTAAGAGCGAGTTTGCAACAAAAAGTAGTATTTAAAAAGTATTTTAATATCAGTAAATGCTTTGAGAGTGCAAAGGTTTAAAAGTTGAACAGTACAAATGCATTTTCACCTCCTTGAACACTTTCATAGGTGGTACAGCGGCCAGCGCTCGTGCCTCACAGCAACAAAGGTCCGGGTTCGATTCCCACCTGGACGTGGCCTTTCTCTGTGGAGTTTTCATGTTCTCCCTGTGTCTGCGTAGGTTTCCTCCAGGTACTCTGGTTTCCCCTACCACGAAAAACATGTAGAATAGGTTTCCCTATAGGGCTAGGACTCCCCTGAAAAAGAGATTATTCATCTCAGTGGGACTTTCCTGGTTATATAAAGGTCAAGTAAATTTAAAAAACACAATAAGTCGAAGTTATTCAACAAACTGTGTGTGGATTTCCCTTTTTTAAGGCGAGACACTAGAGGTGAATACATTTAGAGACATGACTTTGAAACTTTTATGGCCTTCGTAGCACTGGCCGAAATGTTGCACTGAATAAAGTGACACTGGTGTTGCAGTAGAGATTTGTTTCTGTTTTTTCTGGCCTATGTTGTGCCTTTTCTATTGAACCTATTACAGTAAGGCAAGGCAAGGCAACTTTATTTATACCGCACATTTCAATGAGAGATGTGTGGAATAAAACCCTTCTTCATGTACACATGGTAAATGGTCTCAACTTACTGTATATAGCACTTTTCTACCTTCATTAGGCCCAAAGCGCTTTGAAGCAAGGCACCAGTCACCCATTCACTCTCTCATTCATTCACCAGTGTACGCAGACACTGGAGGCACGGTGGGTGAAGTGTCTCCACCTCCAGTGCCCACTGTTGTTGGGCACCTTCAGGAGTTGGGATTCAAACCCCAGACCTTCCAAACATGAGACGAATCGTTCTACCCACTGCGCCACTGTGTAGTAGTTTACTAACATAAATAAAAAGAAATTTCTTCAACATATTTCAATTATTTTATGAACATTACATTTTGAGGGTAAAAAACAAAACTGATACAGGTTTAAAGCTGTGTTTATGTTGGAGCCTTTGATGCAAAGATTTATTCAGAAGGGACTTCTTAAGAATATCTTATTTGGTCTTTGAGTAAATAGTTATTACTGAAAAGCATCTGTAAAATCAATATTTGCCTTGGTTTCCACCCACATCATCCAAGTTACTCTCTTGTCATATCAACACACTCTGTGCAGCTTGAGGCCTGTCAGCTTCGTCCGCTCTAAGGCAAATTGGCTAACCTTTCCAAATGTCCTCTTCTCCTGCAGGTCCGGTGGACTCTGCTGTTTGCCCTTCACAAACCCAGATGTCGTGCGCTCGGTGTCTCTTACTGAGCTGTAATCCCGCGGAGCTGGCACGGACCGGGGCTGAAATATTTCCAAACCGAGCCGCGGGACTTCTCCGAGCAGCTGGAGGCCGCATTTGTCAAAACTTGTCATCGAGTGTCGGATACAAGGCTGAAGAATTTGTTTGGGATTACCCCGCGAGCACATGGGCAGACTATGTACACAAACTGATATCGTAAAGAAATGGGTTTATTTGTCAGGTTATTTTGATGAGGAGTACAGTGTGGGGGAGAAACTGCACCATGTATCCCAGCAACTATGGGCCTTGCGTGGGATAAACTTCATGGTTCGACCTCAGTTGCTCAATTTATTCTCACAAACTTGTCTTTGGACAGTGGAGGGGCCGACCCTGTGGGCATGTTGCTTATCATGACTAACATTATTCCGCCCAGCCCACTGAAATAACCCAACGTTTGTCTTGTTTCATCTTGTTTCAGTTTGTTCATATTCAAACTAATAATCATAATAGTCCAAGTCCATCATTTATAATAATCAGACTTGACTCTGAGGTATCGGGGTAACCGTTATTAAGTATAACATCATGCAGCAGTGTGATGCCAAGTTAAATATTATGGCCTTTTTCAGGAGCTGACGGAACGATTTTAATCATTTTCACGGCATCGGTCTCAGTCCAAGTGCGTGACAACAGCGTGAAATATCATAACACTGCGAAGAGGGAGTGTGAACATAAAACAAAACGGTTGGGTCGGTGTCTTCTGAATGTCTAACGGGCGTGACAGCTCGTAAAACCACTTTCCAACGTGTTTGTGTATCCATTTACTGCGAACTTTGCTACTTCCAATCAAAGGTCCCAGAGTTTTAAGTATGTGGATGAAAAAGCAATATGGCGGTGCAGAGGTTAGTGCTCTTGGATCACGGCAAAGAAGGTTCTGTGTGGAGTTTGCACGTGCTCTATGTGTCCGTGTAGGTTTCTTCCAGGTGCTCTGGTTTCCCCTACCAGTAAAAACGTGAACAAGAGGGTCTCATCTGTGGCCAGGACTTTACGAAAAAAAGAAAAGAAAGAAAAGCCAACAGAAGGGGAAGAAGAAAGATTGACAAAATTGTTCTTATAGTGTCCCACTGTACACTTTGATTCAAAGAAGGCAAAAGAAAGATCTGATGAAGGCTAATGCCGAAACTTAATTACTATTATTAAAATTTGGACATCGGCTCATGAGTGTGCAATGCTGTTTTTTGATTTATGAAGATTTTCCCCAACATCTGCACCTCGGAGACTGCTTCTGGTGTGCGTAGCTTCTTTTTTATCATTTTTTTCTCATCTTATACAGTGTCCCACCATAAGTTGATGACAGACGACCAAAAAAAACCTTTTTATGTCTCAAAGATCATGTATGTTTAACCTCTTACCCCCCGCCTGAACCGAGTGCTTTTCCTCTAGTTCAACTTGACCCGAATCTAAAAGGTTACACCCTACAGGCAAGTGTAGCTTCTCATTTGAAAGCTAAGACCTACAAAACTGATCTAAGATTTATTTCTCACTTGGCGACGTGTAAACAGGGGGCAACTTCCGTCTGTCTCAGTACAGCTGCATTTTTTTGCCTTTTTCTGCGAGCTGCATTTGCGGTTTCTGAGCTCCACCTTGTTTTACTGGATACTTTTGTTCGTCTTTGCCGTGTTTTTGTGGGGATTGGTGGATTTGTTTTACTGCAGAGAGTCCATAACGGTCCTGAAGAAAGCAGCTTTTTAAAAGTAAACAAACAGCTTATCAGCTAAACCTATTTGAGAAATGTCTCCTTCTGAGACACTGAAGAGGCACCCAGACACCCCCACATCTGCAGCACAGTGGAGGCGTCACAAGAGGAGCTACAGGAAACAAGGAAGGGACACACGAGGAGGTATCCGGGCGAGACTCACAGCTAAGCCACACATTTATTGCTCTGGCTAATGGACGTTCACTGGAGAATAAATCAGATTAACTGCTAAGCTCTTCCCAGACGACGGTGAAAGACTGTTGTGGAGCGGAGGGAGCTGCGCAGGAGGAAGCGGTGGGAGGAGGTGGAGCTGACCAGTGCAGGACACCACGCTCTGAAACAGGGACAAACACAGGAGGTGCTCCATGGGTTTCAGAGGATCAGAGGAGGACTGAAGGCAGCCAGCCAGGTTTTCCTCTTGGTGCTACGGTTTCCTCTACCTCCAAAAACATGCTGCTCGGGTTGACCCACAGTGGCGGCTCAGTCGCAGCGGCTCAGGAGTAACACCTGAACACTGTTTCGTTGTACGCTTTTACAATGACAAATAAAGCACTTACTTACTTGTTGCGTAAGTAAGTGCACAACAAGTATTTTTTTCAATCGCTTTTTTGTCACTTTTTTGTTGCATTTTCATTCTTCGTTTACGTCTCGTTTTCATGGCTATTTAGGAGATTTAGATTTGGGTAATGCCAAACTGGAGAAAACGCACTCGGTTAAAGGGGGGGTATTATGTAAAATCGACTTTTTCAAGCTTTATATCATGTTATTATGTCATTCCCTCATTAAACACATGCCTGGAGTGTTGCCTTGGCTCATTCACATATTTTTGAGTAATCAGTAAAAACTTAGACGGCAGCCATTTTAGGTGTAGCTATGCCTCAGTCCTCCTAGGAACGCCCCCACCTCCTGGAGACGCCTCTGGACCTTTCGTCACCAGCCAAGCCACCAACCACTGCTCCTCAGCTCAGCAGAGCCCCCTCCCCGCACAGTAGTGTTGTTTAGATGCCACAGCAGTGTGCTGAAGGGGGCGTGTCGAAAAGCTTCTTAAAGAGACAGAGGCCTATTTCAAGACGTTCAGTACAGCCATTTTGAGAGAGCAATTTTATTCAAGGCAGTTATTTTAATTTACTGCATATACAGACCAACAGAAGGTTACGTCATCATTGTAGTATGCTATAGACTGGTGCTATGTGATTGAAAAAAGCATAATACCCCCTCTTTAAGGGTTAACACAATATGAAAGCCAACAATGTTAAATAACCCATATTGATAAGGAACTGTCATTTCACAAGTTTTGCATATTGACACTTTGGGATTACAAAACACTTTGAAAACACTGCGAGAGGAAAACATTTGCCCAGCACTCGCCAGCATCTTAATCGTGGTTAATTGTCTTGTTTTTATGATCTTCACTGAGCTGAGTTGACCCCCGTGCTCTGAGCTAATACAAAGTCTGTCTCCCAAATGACCCCTCCGTGCAGGTCAACCACACTTTGCTGATTTGATATCACACAATTCTCTGTTAATCAACGTATTATTTTCTCCTTTGCCGTTCTGTTATCTGGTGTGAAAGTCAACAGTTTCAGTGTGAACTTCTCAACCCAGTGATTTACATCTGTTTTGCCTGCGTCTGCGTGAGCTGCCACTGACCCCTCGCTAACGTTTCAATTTATTTGGCTTCTTCTGGTCATTTATTTTCCACTTCCTAATGAGAGCGGGATCTGAGACGGCGCGGCGCACTGGCAGGAGATTGCAGAATCTTTGTTTTGTTATTTGGAGTTTTTTATCCGGGAAGGAAAATAACATTGTTTTCTCTGCAAACCGTTATGACTTGTGCTAATAGTGGGCGAGTCGCATTAACCCTCATATTACCAGATTATTCAGCAACAAAAGGATTTTCTGTGAGGTGATGAAAATGTATATGTATGGTCCTTTACGACACACGGGAAATGGAGTTAAGCTCAAAACAATCGAGTAATATGAGTTGGTAGTCAAGGTATTGTGAGCACTGAAAGGCCCGCATTCCACATTGTGACATCAGCAGGTGAAAGCATGAACAGTGGATTGAATAAACAGGATTAGTCAAATGATTGATTCATATGGGAACAACATGGTTAATAGCGAAACAGAAGTTCAGCATTTTGTAAGTAAGAAGGTCCCAGATTTAATTCCCGGACCAAGCAGGGCCTTTCTGTCTGTCCCGCTTAACCCAAATCTAAAAGGTTACAGCCAGTAGGCCAGTGTAACGCCGCATTCTAAAGCATAGACCTACAAAACTCATCTGAACAGGTCTTCTTTCCTTGCGTTGTTGCCATGTTGTCGTCACGTTTTTGACTTTTTTTTCATCACCTTTTTGTCACTTTTTCGTCAACTTTTTTGTTTGTTTTCATCATACATTTTTGTAATTTTTTTGTCACTTTTTTCAAATTTTGTTGTTGTGTTTTTGTCACTTTTCTGTTGCTCTTTTGTGGCATTTTCATCGCCTTTTTGTCACTTTTTCGTCACTTTTTTTTGTCACTGTTCTGTTATTCTTTTGTTGCTTTTGTGTTGCATTTTCATCCTCGTGTTCGTCTCATTTTTGTTTTACGCTTTTTTTCAAGAAACTTTTAGATTTCGGTAAATCCAAACTGGAGAAAATGTGCTCAGTTCAGGTATGGGTTAAAGCAGTATTAAGTAACTCATGCCCCTAGAGGCCATAAGTGCCACTGCAGGTGTCGTAGCATGTTGCGTTTCTTTACTCATTAACTGTCCGTGAAAGTAAATACTACGCTGACAGAAAAGACAAAGGGAGAGAGGGATATTGTACATCCAATTACACAATGAAGATCATTTTTTTTCACTCAAACTTGGCTGTAAATACTGTTTAAGTGTCGCTAGCCCACAGTTAGCTTTGCACATTAGCCTGTTAGCTTCTTCTTCGTGATTCCATTAGTGTGTATTGGTGGCTCCGACCCGGCAGGAAAGTTGCAATTGTGGTTTTCTGGCCCGGAGACACCAGGGGGAGATGAAAGACCCTCCAATCATCCCATTAACACTTGTATTACCCCCAGAGGGACTACGGAAAGGATTTATTAAGGTAAACAAGTTACTTAGTTCTTCATTAAGAGGTTAACAAGAGATTTCGAAATCTCAGGGGGACTTTCCTGGTTAAAGATCAAAGAAAGAGCCAGCTCACATCCCAATTGGACAACCTCGATTTCAAACAACCCAAGTCGTAATGTTGCTAAAATAATCTTGGTACTAATTTGAATCAACCAATTACTTTTTTCTCAGTTCTGTTTTGTATTGAAAGACCAACTTGCTCGGTATTTTTCCGCCTTTAGATTCATTCCACTCCTTGGTTTTAAAAATGTGGTTGTTTTTCTGTACCTCCGGTGTTTTTTTTTGTGGGGGTGTTAGGAGGAGGATCCTGCATTGGTGTTGACTTCTTTTTGCGCGGCCCGTCGAAGTTTCATGAATGATTAAAAGGGCTGGGCCTGGCTTAGACCGCCTCATAAATAAACAGAAGGCGCCGCCGCAGCCGAAGCCGAAGCAACAGCAGAAGCAGCAGTGGGCTACAGGACTCCAAATCTCCCGGACAGACAGGCAGGAACTGACAGACTGCCTCCCCAATTCACCCCCATTCACTCCCTCCTAATCCAAGTGTATAGCTGTATTTTTATGCCCGAGTAGTCCGGTCAGACATCATGCATATGCACCAATGGGCTGAGGAGGGAGAGGGAAGCTGGGCTGTTAAAAGGGAAGATGAAAATGTACAGCAATGAGTGGCAAAACCAAAAAAAACAAAACAAGTAGATTTATTTTGCCCCCCAAACTGGGAACAGTAAGTGAATTTAAATGAACTTTGTGGTGCGGAGGGTTCGGGGTAAATAATGTGTCGTCTATATCACGTGCAGAGCTGACAGGAGCGGCACCAAACAATAACAGTGCTGCAGGGTAACAGTAGATTCTGTATTTAGTTTCAATACAATCAAGTTGAAAAGAGTGGTTACTTTGAGATTTTTGTTGTATATTTTTTTGGATAGTTCTCCTCTTGCAATAACAACCACCGAAATGTGAATTGTGGTTTTCAAACTGGTTTGGTGTCAGGACCCATAATCACCGTGGGATGACAAGTCGGGACCCAAAAGTGACCTATAGACTTTAAAATATAATGTAAAAATATTGTCTTTTTCATCCAAAGAAAAAAGAAATAAGCATCAACCTCTTAACCCCCCACCTGAACCGAGCACATTATCTCCAAGTTTGGCGTTACCCAAATCTAAAACGCAACGGAAAAGCGACGGAAAAGCAACAATAACACAATAACAAAAAGTCGACCAAAACACGAAAAAAACCCCCATCAGAATGCAACAAAAAAAATATGAAAAGGAAATAAAAAGAGACAAAACCTGACCAAAACGTGTCATTAAAGCAACAAAAAACAACAACGACAAACACACTTCAAAAATGTGGCATAGACACGGCGACAACGTGTAGGTCTTAGCTTTCAAATGAGGAGTTATACTGGCCTAGAGGTCGAGAAGCTTTTATATTTGGGTACAGATGAAGTGGAGAACATGCACTCCTTAAAGGGATATTTCAGGATTTTTGACATTGGGCCTCATTTCCTAGTTATCCAGAGTGTTGTTGATGTCTGGAGATATTTTTTTCTTAAATTCATGCAGTTCTTATATTTGAAGAGTCTAGTGGCGCTAGGCTAATGCTAGGCTAAAGCATTTCTATGGTATCAGTTAGCCTGTATTAAAAACAGTCTGACCCACTTCACAGTGCACCTGAGGTAAATCACTTATAACGCCAGACTAATGATATAAATGTCTGTGTTGATGGAATATTTTTAACCATTTTGCATTTATAATAACTTATATTTGAGCAGCATCAGCTTCGTGGCTGTAAGCTAACACAGCGGCGGAGTGATCTGCGAGAAAATAGTCCCTCAAAATGCGGTAATTCATGTGATACAAGGTCAGTTATATTTCAAAATTTATTCTATTAACACAGACATTTATATGGTTAGTCTGGTGTTATAAGTGATTTACCTCAGGTGCACTGTGGAGCGGGTCAGACTGTTTTTAATGCAGGCTAGACTTTACCATAGAAATGCTTTAGCCTTGCCCTAGCCTAGCGCCACTAGACTCTTCAAATATAAGAACTGCATGAATTTAAGAAAAAAAATATCTCCAGACATCAACAACACTCTGGATAACTAGGAAATGAGGCTCAATGTCAAAAATCCTGAAATATCCCTTTAAGGCGGGGTCAAAGAGGTTAAAAGAGCCAAAAAGTTGAAATTATGATTGAAAAACAACAACCCGATAGCAGTCATTTTAACAGACTCAAGTACGTTTTCTGTACATAAAAATTAAAATTTTGTGGAAACGGTTCCGTGACCCACTTTTGGGTCCCGAACCACCAGTTGAGAACATTTGGTTTAGGTGAAATAATATAACAAAAAGTGACTAAAGAGTGACAAAAAGTTGACAAACACGTGACGAAAACATGACAAAAAAGCAATGAAAAAACCAAAACAAAAACAATGAAAAAGCAATCACACTATGAAGAAACTACATTCAACTTAAAGACATTTTAGTAGGTTTGCATATTTTCTAACATTATGACTGTCGGGCCTGAGGCAGGTTTGAGGGGTCACTACATCCATGTGCTCCGCCTTTTCAAACGGGACCCAGGGTGCATTGGGACGACCCTCCACCTCTCTCGCATTATGATAAACAGCCCAGTCTAACATGCATATTCTGAACTTTCAGCTTTGCATTCACACGCCGGCCCGTCTCCTCCCCCACTCACTCCAGAGGTCGAGTGCCGCCCGCTTCAAACCCAGGCACTAATGGCTGGAAATCGCTGGGATGCTTTTCCATAAGAGCTGCAGGTTTGCTAATTGTGTGTGTTTCTGCTGATTTGTCCCGGGACGGCTTTTCACATTTACATACAGCCCATAGCGTCTGGGGCCATTAGACAAAAGTAACGGCTGACTATGTTCCTAATGTTATTCTGCTCTATATGTAGTGGGAACAGGAGGGACTGATTTATGTTAAAATACTAGTTTTGAGGAGTTCAGGTAATTTATTACAATCGATTGAGTCATTTTGAAATGTCAGTGTTTTAAAAAGAAAAAAAAAATGTCTCTAATCTTTTCTAATTTGTGGGGTTCATTAGCAAGTGGAACCAAAATGATACTCCCAATGTGAGTTAAAAACTAGAACTCATTTTAGAAATTCATAGCAATAGTAATACGATGAATGGAAAAAAAGGACACACACTTTTTGCTTTATCTTATGACAATGATTTATTTCAACCTCAAACCAAATATAATGACTATAAATTACCAGGAAACATCTTCCATTATCCCTTTCCATCCTATTACCATGTTTTTTACTGTGCTCTAAATTCAAATCTACCGAACAAACAAGCAAAACTGAAGACAAATAGAGGCTTATTACATGTTTTGTGGTAAGCACTTCAGCATAGCCCTGACATGAAGAACCCCTGGCTGGCCTGTCCCTCTAAAATGTGGAGCGCTCTTCACTCAGCTCAAGTACGGCCCGAGTGGCTTCATCCTGGATTAGTTTGCTTCATTAGTCGCTAATTTGTTTGTGTAACCAATGGCGACCGCAGAGATTTCTCCGGTCTCGCGACTGCAAAAGTAGCACATATTGCAAACATCGAGATTGTGTCATCAAAAAGGGGTTCCAGTTTTAGAGAGATTTTAAAATGTAACATACATGAGTATTATGGTGATAGAGATAAACGAAGAAGTAGGATCGCCCATGTACTAACCGGGCCCGGGCCTGCTTAGCTCCTGTGATCTGGTGATTCATTAATAAATGTCTGAACATCTACATAGAAATACAAGAAGAACCCAACACAGTTATGTGAAAAGTAAGATAAAGGTGCAGTAATGTATCTGTTACTTTACAAATAAGTGAAATTACTCCAGATTTAGATGAACCCCAAGTGAAACGGAAGCACCCAGAGGAGACCAGGCAAGCGCCACACGGGACCAGGAATAAACGCAGAATCTTCTTGAGGCGAGAGTCTTAATCACTGCACACGAGCGTCTTAATCAAAGGAGGTCAAAAACATTAAGATGGGAGGGCTGACTTTTACGCTGTAGCTGCTCCATTCATGATTGAGTTATTTCACAAATGTAAAGTGGTTTTAATGACTGAGCGTTTGTGAAGTGTTCCGTCAGAAGTCAGCCGTCCCAGTGATGAGGAGCCAGTCTGACATGAAAGACCAAAGGGAGGCTCTGATTCTGTAATTACCGCTTTTTTTTAAATGCACTGATGGGGCTGTTAGTTCATTACAGGCTTCATGCAAAAATAATGAGGAGGTGCCACAGATCGCTGTGGCGCAGGTATCAAAGGGGAGTTAAAGGGAGATTTGTAGCATTTAGTGAAAGTGGGTCCACTTGGATGTTTCTGAATGGCCATTGTGTCCTTGCAAAACTATTCCATATAAAATCCATTTTTATTGTGTATCTCATGCTCTGCAAACTTGTTGAGCCATAGCAGAGAAAATAGGGCAGACTCTAAGTTTTTGCGCCAGTTTCTTCTAATGTTGTGTGGAATAAAAAAAAAATACTGAAACTGAACTGCTTGTGCTCACACGGATTCCAAGTCATCATTTGCATGGTTGAAGACCAAATCAATCAACAATCCAGTGCAAATGAAATCTCGGAAAGACTGAAATTTATCGCAATTTTCAAGCATAAAAGGTAACACATATTGGATTCATTTATTTATTGTTGCAACAAAAGTTGGATTGGGATGATGGGAAACCACAAAGGGACTTTTTTCAACGTTTTAACCATTTCATTACATTGTTCCCTCATCAAAAACATATCTGGAGGCAGGTAAGTAAGTAAGTAAGTCCTTTATTTGTCATTGTACAACCGTACAACAAAATAGTGTTCAGGTGTTAGTCCTGAGCCGCGCCGCCACTGTGGGCCAACCTGAGCAGCATGTTTTTGGAGGTCGAGGAAACCGTAGAACCCGGAGGAAACCAGTCTGGCTGCCTTCAGTCTCCTCTGATCCTCTAAAACGACGCACCGCCTCCTGGGTTTGTCCCTGTTTCAGAGCGTGGTGTCCTGCACTAGTCAGCTCCACCACCACATCCTTCCTCTTCCTCCTGCGCAGCTCCCTCTGCTCCACAACAGCCTTTCACCATCGTCTGGGAAGAGCTTAGCAGTTCATCTGTTTTATTCTCCAGCGAACAAACATTAGCCAGAACAAGAGTAGAGACAGAGGGCATGTGTGGCTTAGCTGGGAGTCTTGCCCGGATACCTCCTTGTTTGTCCCTTTTGTGTTTCCTGTAGCGCCTCTTGTTACGCCTCCACTGTGCTGGGGGGGCTCTTGGTTTTTTTTGCAATAAAAAGATCCCTACAAAAACATGACAAAGACGTACAAAAGTATCCAGTAAAACAGTGTGGAGCACAGAAACAAATGCAGTTTGCAGAAAAAGGCAAACACAGCTGTACCAAGAAAGAGGGAGGTTGCCTGAGGTAGCTGATCTGCATTTCCTGGATTTTGAAGAATCTGAAAGTGTCTTTAGCATTTTGAAAGTTTATAAACCCTGATGACCAGACCTGTTTGGACTAGTTCTGCAGTCAAGAGTGTGTCTTTCCCGTACATAGCCATTATTTCAAATGATGAAATGTAAAATACCAATACCCAAGGGAATGTTTCAAAAGCCAAAGTTGTCCAACAAATTCATGTTTCTCCAAATGGTTTCAAAATATAGAAACATCGCCGATTTATTATTCAAAGTATAATACATGGAGGAAATGGAGAGGAATGCCTTGGTTTCATACCCAGGAAACAAACCCAGCCACTGGCTCAGATACTGTATGTAGACGACACATGGATCAAAATTAAAGAGAAGGAAGTGGCACCTTTTACAGATCACATCAATGCCATGGACCCCAGCATTACATTTACTCGAGAGGACGCTAAGGAGAAACAACTTGCCTTTTTAGATTGTAAAGTTATCATAGGGGAAAACAGACACAAAAAACTACTGAGTACAGAAGATGACTCAAGTACCTTCACTGAAGATATTCAAAGTATAGAAATGACAAACGCTATTCCTCTTTGTATCACAGTCGTGTCACCTCACAGTCCTGCCTTTCTTCCTCTGATTTACCGTATCGCTCTGACCAGATTTCTGACACAAATTGGGATATTATGACAATGCCCACAAGGGTTAAATGTTTCCCAAACCCTGCCTGGTCCCCCTCGGCGTTAACCCTGCCTGTTCTCACCCTTCTTTCTCCCCATTCACCCCATTATGTGGCATTCCCAAACCTGCTAAACACATTTCTAAATGACAGTTACTGCGCCGGGTCTTCAAAGGCGATGGGGGGGGGACCCTGACTTGTGGATTCTCTTTAGGCTAATGTGGCATCTTTTTTGGGGAGCAATAGGCAAAAGGAGGGCGGGGGGGAACAAAAGGTGGGGCCCATGGAGAGACAATGGTGGTTTGTCTTTGGGACGGGGCGAGAGGGGTCAAGAATCAGAAAGTGCGGGGCATTAGCAGTCAGCGGATTGATACAAGCGCCATTGATTCCAAGCACTGCAGGTTTTTTTTTTTTTTCCTCCACCGCTTCTGGACACGATCTGCATTGCAAATCTCGGTCGCATTGGTCTTTTTTTTTTTTTTTCCCTCCCTGAAGTCAGTCAGAAAAGATGGGGGTGGAGAGAGGTGTTTTTGTGTGTGTGAGAGAGTTCCCACAATGCAACGTATACAAGCCGTGGTTCCATAAAAAACATGGGTGTCAAGAATAGAGCAACCAGCTACAACCCCATTTCTGACATAACCAACAACTCGTAAAGGAAAGGGCCATTCCGGCGTAAACATTTCATTTGGTTTCCAGTGTTGTAAAAATAACAATAAATGTGATTTCATTTGAAGGCTGAAACGGCAGAAAGGAAATAAGGCAGGCTTAGAATAATTAGTATCTCACTTTTTATAATTTTTATAAAGTCCATTCAAATCATTAACCTCTTAACCCCCGCCTTAACCAAGCACAAAACGAGACGTGAAAAAAAAAAAAAAAAAACATCATAAGAACAACAAAACGGGCGACAAAAAAGTGATGAAAAAGCAACAAAACCTTAGCTTTCAAATGAGGCGTTACTCTGGTCTACAGGCTGTGAGCTCCAGTCGAGAAGCTTTTAGATTTGGGTAAAGCCGAACTGGAGAAAATGTGCTTGGTTAAGGCGGCGGTTAAGAGGTTAATGTCATATTGAAGAACAACAGAAGCGTATTAAACAATGGCCATTGACGACGACACTGGAGGCCGCCATTGCTGTAGTACCGACATATAGCCGCTAGTCCCCCATTGGAATCCATTGCACTTTAGACACGTTAAAAACAACTTTAATGCCCGGTGCCTAATTTTTTGGAACTGTCTACAGCTAGATATTCCTCCTGTGATTACACTGGGTTAGACACAATCAGAGGCACCGGGCTGGTTATCGTGGGATACATTTTAGAAATCTCGTACTTAATGAGGGTCGGACTGTTAGCATTGGAGCTGCGCGAGCTACACGTCACGCAAGGGCCGAGTCTACAGTGAAGATCCCGCCCTTATGCCCTTATTAGGAACATGCTTCGTCAGAGCTGGGGAGGAGGAGTCTGTAAATCCGCCATGATTTCCCCCTCGAACGTGGTCATTGTGGTAAACGGGGAGGAGTGAGTATTAACGGTCTATTAATAATATGTCTGTGGTATTAAAGCACACACTGCATGGATGCAGTTTCACAATAAATCCATTCGAGTAAATTAACTTGTGTAAATGGGTTGCACTTTACTTTAGGTAAGTGATTCTTTCAGTATAGGAACTGAGTAGTAATTTAACCTCTTAACCCCCGCCTTAACCAAGTGCATTTTCTCCAGTTTGGCTTTACCCAAAATCCGTAAGGTTACAGCCTACTGATCTATTTCCTTGTGTTGTCATCACTTTTTTTTTTTTTTTTGTCACACATTTGTGTCACTTTTTCATCGCTTTTTTTGGTCACGTTTTTTGTCGCTCCTTTGTTGCATTTTCATCCTCGTTTTCGTCTCATTTTTGTTGCTATTATGGCAATTTTTCAAGAAGCTTTAAGATTTGGGTAAAGCCAAACTGGAGTGAGTGGTTAATATTAATTTCAAAGTAAAGTCATTTAAAAATATGTTCGAGGTAGAAAAAAAATATTTTCCATGTTATCGGCAAACCCCCTTGATATAAAGTATGAAAAGACATAACAGTTTGGGAGACACAGACACAGCACAGTAATAACATTGTAAAAGGATGGAAATAGGAAAGTTACAAGAGTCCTATTATATCAAAAATAAACACAAACCATTTTAACAATAAATTAACTTGTGCCCTGGATTTGAAAAACCATTGGAACACATCTTGATCCAAACTAAAAGCTTCCCAATTAACTCATGTGCCTACATTTCCAGTAAAAGAAAGTAAAAACGCTGTTGCCTATAGCCCCTCCCTCCCTGCCTGGTCCCCCGGTCCCACCACAGCTGCCCCGCTCGTCTCCCAGGACCGACTGCTCGCTGCTGGGGAAGCACAACAGAGCCATTGTTCGGGGGCGGGGAGGGGGCGCACCACTCGGGACGTCCTGAGCGCATTCTGTCCAAAAAAACATGAGCACAAGGGCCAAGAGGGGGCTAAGAGGGGAGCGAGCGGGGCGAGAGAGAAGGGGGGTGAGGGGGTTTAAAAGTCAAAGTAATGATGCTGCTCCTTTTAGTTTATCCACACAGAAAGCAAATGCACCGTGTATGAATCAGAGGTGGAGATTTCTTTCTGGAAATAAATGTTACTCAAGTAGACGTTTTGTCAAAATGCACACACCCTGAACTCGTACACAGTTTTGTCTCCGCTGTATGGGACCGGAAAACTCGCCTCAGCCCAGAGAAGGATGAGTGAAATATAGTCATGTCTTCAATGGTTATTTTGAGTGAATACTGTACATGCTTAAAGGGATATTTCGGGATTTTTGACATAGGGCCTCATTTCCTAGTTATCCAGAGTGTTGTTGATGTCTGGAGATATTTTTTTTCTTAAATTCATGCAGTTCTTATATTTGAAGAGTCTAGTGGCGCTAGGCTAGGGCAAGGCTAAAGCATTTCTATGGTATCAGTTAGCCTGCATTAAAAACAGTCTGACCCACTCCACAGTGCACCTGAGGTAAATCACTTATAACACCAGACTAACAATATAAATGTCTGTGTTAATAGAATAATTTTTGAAATATAACTATAAGGGACTATTTTCTCGCACATCACTCCGCCGCTGCGTTAGCTTACAGCCACGAAGCTGATGCTGCTCAAATATAAGTTATTTTAAATGCAAAATAACACAGACATTTATATGGTTAGTCTGGCGTTATAAGTGATTTACCTCAGGTGCACTGTGGAGTGGGTCAGACTGTTTACAATGCAGGCTAGCTGTTACCATAGAAATGCTTTAGCCTTGCCCTAGCCTAGCGCCACTAGACTCTTCAAATATAAGAACTGCATGAATTTAAGAAAAAAAATATCTCTAGACATCAATGACACTCTGGATAACGAGGAAATGAGGCCCTATGTCAAATCCTGAAATATCCCTTTAAATGCCTCTATAAGGAAAATACTTTATTTTGTTTAATGCAAGCTATGAGTAATAATAGTTATCCTACTTGGAGAAAAGATTACGCCTTGGTAGGTTTTGGAAATATATACAGCAGTAATAACAGATTTTCATAGTTAGCTGGTATGTAGCAGCAGTAGCATTTGTTGCAACAGTAGTAGAAGTAGTAGTCGATATTTAGTCAGTAGTCTAGAAGCTATTTGAGTGGTTTTCCGAAATTACAACACAGGCACTGCTTCTCACAGACAGTGCTTTACTTATTGAATGCCGTGAAAACTACAGCACATACGTAAATACTAAGGCTTCAAAGGGACTAGATGGAAACTGTCATTGTTATACTCACTACTGCCACCTCAGGTCTTACACGTAACTGCAGTATCTATATTAAGCTCGTGCATGACGGCACTTCGGACCCGAATCTTTTTGAGTGACAGTGCAGGATTTTAGAGGCAGTTGTGGTGAACAGGTCTCATTCTACACATTGGGACATTGCTGGAGCAAGTAGGGGGTAGAACATACATAATTTTAACATTTAACATTAAACTCTGTCTAGTCCCTTAAAGCACTTCATTTGGTCACAGGTAACACATGTGCTAAACAATAGGTACCTCGTGGCCGCCTGCCACTTTGGAGGTTCTTGGGCAAATGATCGAGCTGACTTGTGTATTCTAAAGGCAAGGCAAGGCAAGGCAAGTTTATTTGTAGAGCACAATTCATACACAAGGCAATTCAAAGTGCTTCACAGTTGCATAAAATTACAAGAAAACAGATCAAATCAATAAAACATCAACATAAAGTTAATCAGTTACAGTAAAAGGCAAGAGTGCAGATAAAATACTTTCAGTTTTCATATGCACGGGTAAAAAGAGCTGTTTTCAGCCTGGATTTGAACATTGTCAGAGTTGAGGCCTGTCTCACATCCTCATGAAGACTGTTCCAGATTTTAGCTGCATGAAACTGAAACGCAGCCTCACCGTGTTTATTCCTGACTCTGGGAACCACCAGGAGACCCCTCCCTGAAGTTCTCAGGGCCCGAGATGGTTCATACGGCTCTAACATGTCAGAGATGGACTTTGGTGCTAAACCATGAAAAGACTTGTAAAGGAACCTCTTCTCCGGCTGTATCCAATTCTAAAAGCGTACAGCCTATAGGCCAATGTAACACCTCATTTGAAAGCTAAGACCTACAAAACTCTTCAAAGCTTCTTCCTTGTTTTTGTTATCATGTTTTAGTCATTTTTGTTGCGTTTTTAATCATGTGTTTGTTGCTTATTTTGTCCCGTTTTGTGATTTTTGTCACATTTTCATTGTTTTTTGTCGTGTTTTGACCGTTTTTTTGTAGTGTAATGTAACAGTGATCAAGCCACAAAAACATGATGAAAACACACACACACAAAAAAACAACAACCTGACAATCATAACAAGGGAGAATGCTTAGATGAGTTTTGTAGGTCTTAGCTTACAAATGAGGCTTCTCCAGTTGACACGCTTTTAGATTTGGGTAAAGCCGAACTGGAGAAAATGCACTCGGTTAAGGCGGGGGGTTAGGAAGACATAATAGTTAGAAGACTATAGCTATATCCCAGCTGTCGGAACCAAAACGTTATCCCTTTTTTTCCGTGAGCCATTTCAATGACACTTACACTTGGTTTGGTTGATTCAATAATTTCATGCATGGATTGGGCTGAACAAAAACATGCCCAGTTTTTCCCTCTCCTTGTCCGAGAGTCGCCCGACTGCTGGATTTGATTTTTCAATTTGAATAAAGTCTGGACAGTGGGCAAATTCAGCCGAAAACGCCCATCACCTCAGACAAGTGCAGGCGATATGTAAATGCGAGCGCTGCCAATTACTGCCTCTCATGTCGCCACTGGCCACCTCTGTGCAATTAGCCCCCCCCCCTCCCGTCTCACACCGCGGAGCCACGTTAGCGCCGACCAGAGAGGAGTTAGCAATGCAAATGAAACGGGGAGCAGCATTTCCAGGGGTGCCATTATAAATTAGTGTTGCATGATGGGCACAAATTGCTATCTGCGGCTCAAACCTCCAATAAGTGGTGGATTATTCCCCGGGAAATGCTATTTATCCCGGTTTAAGTGTGCAATGAAGCTACCGCTGCGGACGGACCTGTGCATGACAAGTAGGCAGCGGAGGTGGAGGTACATTTTGCTCCATTACGTTAAGGCGAGACGAAACGGGACGGGGACAGGGGTCAGAGTCGGGGTTCAACCACCTTGAAGGACAGCAAGACATGTCTTTGGAGCCTTCAGGACACTCTGGCAGGAAGACTGAAAGGCGCATTTTGTATGCTAAAGGGACGCAGCATACTGGGTAGGGGTGGGAACCTCTGGGTAGCTCACAATTCGATACGATACGCGATACATGGCTTACGATAACGATCATCTCACGATACGCCGATACTGCGATAATCGATATATTGCATAAAAATAATCTACGATACATCTCGATTAAAAGAAAAACTGGCTACTTTTAACCTTTATTTTAACATACTACATATTATTCATCATTTATATTTCTGTTCATGTGCTTTGTACCACTTTTATAAATGATCCCCGACTTACTCACTGAAAATGAGTCTATAGATCTGTTAGTGACTTCATTTACAATTAAATAAACAAGAAAGTCCTATTTAAAAAGTAATAAATACATGGATTAATTTATTAATCTTCTTTATAATTATAAAAACTATCATTAAAAGTAATTTATTTTGTGACAGTGTTTGGTCCAAGTGCTTAAAACTGTAGTGCTGCCCCCTGCTGGTCTGACTGAATTCTTGATCATTATTTGCCTCTATTAACTGTGAAAACAGTGGAGCACTGCTGCCTCATTAATATGCATGACGTTGCTCATTAATATGCATGACATCAAAAGTATCGATATCGGAATAAAAAGTATCGTATCGTCCCGCAAAATATCGGGATATATCGGAAAATCGATATATTGTCACTGTTACTGTCAGTCCTAATACTGGAGGGCCTTGCCATGCAACACCCAGAAAGTAAGAACAACAATTTTAAGACAGTGAAGACTTAATAAAATGGTGGAGTCTCAAGTCGGATGAGAGTGCTAAAAAGAAAGGAAATTCAGATTAACAATAATCAATACGAGATAAAGTTTCAATTTAATGTAAATTAAATGAATGCATTTTTGCTAAAACATAGTTAACGCAATTATATTTAAGATTTTGCTAAAAAAATATATATATACATTCCACCCGGCTTTCCTTAGTTTGACCATTTTTGTGATGTTTATATAATTTCACTTCCTTATTGGACACTGGCAGGCATGGGATGAAGAAGGCCCCAGAAGAGCAGACCCTTTTTATTTGTTTGCATAAATTAAATGTGCTAGGGTCCCTCAGGCACTCCATGTGTGTATTTTGTCAATTTTTTACTAACAAACGGGGTATGTTTATTGGGTTAAATCTTCTCTGTAAAAAATTTCCATAGGGCCCAAAATTTTTGGCTGCGCCCCTGCTGGCAGGAAGTGACATAGATAGAGGCAAACAATTTTAAACTGTTGCCGTGCCAACCATTTTATGTCACTGGCTTAAATTGCTGCTGGACCACCTTTAGATCTGATTACAACACACATTCACTGTGGCGTTGTTGCATTAAAGCGTCTGCAACGTCAAACGATCTTGTATTGATGATGTGAGAGTGTGACCACCGCGCAAAGCCTTCGCCAGCACATCCCAAAGATTCTCAATGGGGCATGTACGAAAATGATGTCTCATGCTCCTTGAACCGACAATTTGAGTCCGACGAATCCTGGCATTGTCATCTTGGAATATTCCCGTGCCAACAGGGAAAAATAAATCTATTTATGGAATAACCCGGTCATTCTGGATGTTCAGGTAATCAGCTAATCTCATTCTTTGACCCGGTCAGATACAGTATAGGTATAATGTATAAAAAACATGTGTCCATCATCTACACTTAGAATCAGTCCAATATAAAGACTGTCACATCAACCTGTCCAGGGACTCTAGGTGTAAATTTACATTTTTTTCGGCACATTTCAAAACACAGCGTCTCTGGGCGGGGCTAAATTCTGGGGTTATGTGCGGTGGGTGTTCTAGAGCTCCCCCTCCAACACCCTTGGAGAGTTGAGATAGAGAAGGAGGAGCCGCAAAAGCTTTTCTTTCGTTCTTCATTTTAAGCCAGGGTAAGTAAAAGAAGATGTTTTTCATAAAGTCAATACATGTTGGCGGTGCATTGTCATGTTATCGAGCTTGGTTTGATTTCAAAACAACATTGTGAAACTTGATATTGAACGCAACTCTTCCACACGTGTCTGCTGACTTGGCTCGCCTCGCCTCCCGAGCTTTTAGACAAGGCATCTTTCTTTTGTGGTTGATGTTACTGTCCCTGTATGAATAATACAAACAAAAAACATACCATACCACGAGATAAAAGTGTCGATTATAATCACAAGATCTGAATTTTGGTCTGAGAGTGAACCTTGGAATACAGTCTGAGGCATCTTTGCAGTAGTCAAGAAAAAATTATCACAGACTCGTTTTACATCCAGATAATAAGTAAGTAATCAATCAGACAATAAGCACAACCAACAGTAACAGAGCAAGTGTTTGTCCTTATAATAGGAGGGAATGCGTTTCTGATTTATCACTCAAGCTCTCAATATCAACAGATACATTTTTAAATCCGTTCCCGTTGCCAAACAAGTGTCCAGTATCGCAGCCCAGTTCCACAGCTGTGAAATGTGAGCGCTCCACATGGAGTTATAAAACCAGTGGGGAGGTTTCACAATACCTTGTAATAAGTGGCTCGGTGCACTGTATGCAGAGGTCAGCCATGACATCGCCCGTAAGTTAGGATCCGATATTTACTGGCCCTGCAGGTTTTCTGCTTATACTTTCATTGGGTCTGCATTTACCCATTCTTATTCCAATTAGCCGTCACGCGGTCCCATCTTTATTTCGCTGCGGACTTTGCCTCTCCCTTTGCCAGCAGCGGTTGGCTCCGGGACAGCCCTCCTCCTCAGTCTGTGCTGTTTGCCGTTCTAATCAGGCACATTGTCACGGCGACGACCCTTTCTCTAACCTCCAGCGTCCCGACTTCAAGGCCCCGCGCGGAGGATGGCGGTGCTGTTTTTTTTTTTTTTTTTTTTTCCGGCAAATACTGATCTAAATTCATTAACCCTCCCCGCAAACACTTTCCCAAGGTTGGTTTCCAGGGCCAGGCGCGGCATCTAAAGCAGAGCTAGACAAGTGGTCTCCGAGCAGCGCATGGAAATCCTTGTGTTTGTACATAATTGGGGCAAAGCTGGGGAAGGGGTGTGGAGAAATCAATAGCTTTAAAGAAGTGCAGCGCGAGGAGCTTCTTCTGGGCTCACCTTGAGAAGTACAAGCCAGAAAACTGCCATGAACCGCGGCGCTAGATGAGATATTTTATTTTTATGGGTAAAATAAGTTTAAAAGTTTATAGTGGATTGAACTTTTTTTTTTTCTCTGGCGTGTGTAGACAAATTAAATATGAGTTAAAGTGAACTCTTTTTCAAAGGATTTAAATCGATGCATACGGTAAGGTAGGGCCATAATAGTAATTATTGCCCACAGAATATCACTGCATTATTTAGCAGTGTTATTCAGCATTTCAAATATTATATAATATTATATATACATTATATAAGTATGAAAAAGCAATAGCAATATAAACGTCAACAGTTTTCATGTAATATTTAGTAAGCATGGTACTGTAAATCATTTCTGCTGAAGGAAAACGTTTTTATTCTGTCTTTAATCTTTATATTACCAAGTGTTAAGCTCAACCACTTGGTGCAAAAAAAAAAAAAAAGTTAACATTCTAGACAAAGGTTCTTAAAGCAGAACTAAGTAACTTGTTTACCTTAATAAACCCTTTTCATAGTCCCTCTGAATACAAATACAAATGTTGATGGGATGATTTGGAGGTCTTTCTTTTCCCCTGGTGTCTCTGGCTAGAAAACTACATTTGCAACTTTCCCTGCTCCGACCCGGAGACCCAATACACACTAATGGAACCACGAAGAAGAAGCTAACAGGCTAACGGGCAAAGCTAACTGTGGGCTAGCACCACTTTAGCAGTATTTACAGCCAAGTTTTAGTGACAAAAAATATCTCCATTGTGTAATTGGGTTGTGGCACAATGTATAATATCCTTCTCTCCCTTTGTCTTTTCTGTCAGCGTAGTATTTATTCTCACTGACAATTAATGAGTAAAAAAAGCAACATGCTATGACACCTGCAGTGGCGCTTATGGCCTCTAGGGGCACAAGTTACTTAGTTCTGCTTTAAGCTGTCACTTGTGCTCTCATCTTTGTAGCCTTGTCAATAGCATTAATGGTGTTGGTTTGGGCAACTACAATATTGGAAGATATACATGAAAATAGATGTACACAATGTGGGGCAGAGGGGAGTCAGTCAGGCAGACATTCAGTTGGATCTGGCACGGATCGAGACTCCTCATCGTCTCTTTGATGGCGGGAAGAGGCTGTATGAGGCTCATAAAGCAAATCGAAAGGGCACTGTCCAGAAGATTGTTGTTGAGGCATGTCTACATAACAGCAACAGCCAAACACAACAGTCTCACACAGATCATTGAGCACAAAACAGCTTACTATCTTAAGAGAGTGCCGTCTACACTAGTTTTCACAAGAGACTTACAGTCGAGTTGTTTTTGCCAATTACTAAACACATCATTGTATTCCTCTCCGCATGCGTTTTGTTGCATAACACACTTTTGTACCAGCTTCAAACTGCCCTAACTTAACGTGTTTACACTATAAGCGGCTTGAGCAGTAGCTGTAGGTTGCATTCGATGAAGACGTATGACACACTTGGGAATTACAATTAGCAAAGTATTAGCGCACGACGATGGCAGGCAGCCCGTACGCCACGTGCGAGAGAGAGATTTATCTATCCGGGAGAGGGAGTGAGCCATGGCTTGCGTATCGCCTAAGCCCGCCATCGCATTATGCCGTCGCACCAGGACACCGCTTGGCTTCTGCCAATAAAAAGAGGGCCTCATCTTTTCTGTTCCTCGGGGGAGAAGATGGAGGAGAGAGCCGGAGAGCGCTGTTCTAGCTTTAAGGGCTGTCAGACGGCTTTGACGGGAGCCATAAATTTAATCCTTGGACCTGCTGGGACGCTGAGGAGCAGAGCAGCAGGAGACGCGCTCCCACTTCAGAAGACCCTCGGCTGGCTCTGGGATAGCCTGCCAAAAAAGCTTTAAACATGATGACAAATTTATTTCGCCGCCCGGCACACACAGGGGCGCACAAACACAGAGTCGAGGAGTAATTATGCAGATATTATGAGTATTTGGGGTGAAGTGTTTACCCAACATGTTCTTTTTTACCTCTCAATAATACAACGGCAAAATGTCCTTGACCAAATCTCAGTCAAAATACTAATGCAAAAATGCACTCACTACTATCGTTATTTGTACTACTTCTGCTGCTATTACCACTACATTTCTACTTGTCATTTTAATACCAGAGCAAACATTACCATGACAACAACCTTTTCTTTATGAATGACCTTTATTTACAATTTTCAGTTCATGTGTGCTTGAGACTGGTCTACTGGATTTAGTTCATGCCGATCGAATAAAGTTGTCTTAAACGTAAGAGAAGAGATTCCAAAACACACCCCTACATTCATTTTAAACAGTCACTATATTCCTCATCGTTTCTTTAACCGCGGTGTTTTTCCCCTCTCTCCTCGCCGGTTAGTATTTGGCCCGTGGCGCTGTGGGAGTCCGCGGAGGCAGCGCGGGCGTTTTGATATGACTTGATTATGTGCAGAGACAGTCCCTATGATGGCACACAGGCGGAAAGCGCAGAGGAAAGCCATTTTTTCCGGCCCACTGAAGAGCAGATTGGCGCCGCGGCAGTGGGGTGGCCGGAGCCCTGCGGGGGACCTACTCCATGAATATGTTTGTATCCCAGACCAAAACCCCTCCTCCCGGTGGCGCGGCCGTGCTAATCGCTTGGTGCTATGACATCTGGAAGGCTCCCAGTAGATGCTGCCTTTTCCACAAGATTCAGAATACTTGAAATGGTCACATTATAAAAAAAAATATAGAGATGAAAGCTGTTTAAGAGAAGCAGGAGCACTTTTCAACTTGTTTCCTTCATAATAAACAGTGAAGTTGCCAAGCCTTTGTCAGATCGTCCCTTGACTTACCAAGCCTTACCAATTATTTTCTTAATAGTTATCTGGAATATGTGGGCTGCGATATGAAAATAATGGCTTGTTGTTGTATTGCGCTTTACAAACTTTACAAGCAACAGTCTATGGTCGCTTTTGAACTTTTGATCCGTTGATGTACACTTTTGTCACTGACCAAGATTCTGGCTCAATATCTAAAGATGGGTCCACAAATTGTGTGCTGTGGCCAACCTTTCTTACAACTAAGGGTGTAAACAATACTTAAAACGAGTATTTTCCGGACTATAAGTTGCACTTTTTTTCAGTTTGGCTGGGGGTGCGACTTATATATCAAAATATATAATTCCACGTGTTCGTTATTTTCACACTGACGGCCGCTGGAGGGCAGTCTTGGCTTGTGTACCAGTATCTGCTAAGACTGAACACAAATGCCCCGAAAAGAGGTTACCCTTACTGCAGAGAAGAAAACAAAAAAAGCTAATCGCGGGCTAAAAGCTAGATGGCCACAGCGAGTTCGCAAATGGGTGCTTGAACAACGTGCTGCCGGGAGAGGCTTGTCAACAGTGAACCAGGGTGGCTGGTGCGACTTATACTCCAGAGCGACTTATATTATGTTTTTTTCTTCTTCATTATGTATTTTTTTGGCTGGTGCGACTTATACTCTGGAGTGACTTATAATATGCTTTTTTCCCCTTCATTATGTATTATTTGGCTGGTGCGACTTATACTCTGGAGCGACTTATAATATGTTTTTTCTTCTTCATTATGTATTTTTTGGCTGGTGCGACTTATACTCTGGAGCGACTTATAATATGTTTTTTTTTCTTCTTCATTATGTATTTTTTGGCTGGTGCGACTTATACTCTGGAGCGACTTATATTATGTTTTTTTCTTCTTCATTATGTATTTTTTGGCTGGTGCGACTTATACTCTGGAGTGACTTATAATATGCTTTTTTCCCCTTCATTATGTATTATTTGGCTGGTGCGACTTATACTCTGGAGCGACTTATAATATGTTTTTTCTTCTTCATTATGTATTTTTTGGCTGGTGCGACTTATACTCTGGAGCGACTTATAATATGTTTTTTTCTTCTTCATTATGTATTTTTTGGCTGGTGCGACTTATACTCTGGAGCGACTTATAATATGTTTTTTTTTCTTCTTCATTATGTATTTTTTGGCTGGTGCGACTTATACTCTGGAGCGACTTATATTATGTTTTTTTCTTCTTCATTATGTATTTTTTGGCTGGTGCGACTTATACTCTGGAGCGACTTATAATATGTTTTTTTTCCTTCATTATGTATTTTTTGGCTGGTGCGACTTATACTCTGGAGCGACTTATAATATGTTTTTTTTCTTCTTCATTATGTATTTTTTGGCTGGTGCGACTTATACTCTGGAGCGACTTATAATATGTTTTTTTTTCTTCATTATGTATTTTTTGGCTGGTGCGACTTATACTCTGGAGCGACTTATAATATGTTTTTTTTCTTCTTCATTATGTATTTTTTGGCTGGTGCGACTTATACTCTGGAGCGACTTGCAGTCCGGAAAATATGGTATATGAAACTGAATACTTCACTGTGATTGTCAGCAGATTTACATATTGCACAAGTAAACAGAAGCATGACACGGGGCCATGTTCTCCCCGGGACAGCGTATTGACCATGTCCAATAGAGAAGGTTAGTCAAAGTTTACAATCCAGCATGGTGTGTTTAAATGCATGAGTCCCATGTGTGTTCATAAACATGCTCTGTCCCGACGAAAATAAGCAAATAAATGAATACTTTTAAACACACAAGTGCTCAAAAGCATATATTTATTTACCATATTCAGTTTCATTGCTTCTGTCTGCTTTACCAAACAAATTATTTACTGTTGTGCGACCAAACAAAATCAAATACTTCAATATCTCTTCTCCTTTGCTCCGGTCCATGTCCAATCCTGAAATTACGATTCCGGGGATTTCACCCAACAAGTGGCATTAAAATATCATCTGAATAATATATGTATTCTCTGCTGCATTCTTTATAAGACTTTGGCATCGGGTGGTTTCCTTTGGAGCATTCAATCGGAGCGCCCCAGGGGGTTGTGGGTACCTGGGCTTTGAAGCACCAGAACAGAGGCTACTCAGGAAGTGGGGAAAACTGTCTCCAAACACATGGCAACCCATACTAATAAACCAGGTAGCCCAAGTATTCAAAATGATGGCACACAGTATATGAATAATGGCCAAACATATTGGAATGTTTTGAGGCACAAACAAAATAGCCTGGGTTCACGTTCTTAAGTCTTAATACTATATCAGATGGATAGCACTGTCCATTTAATACGAGACACTGCAGATGAATAGGGAGAAAAAATACATTTATATTTTTGAAACTTTTGCTGACCATTGCTAATGTAAATATGAGAGGAAAAGGCTTATACAATGGATAAACCCAGATTAAAATGTATGGTTTTATTTTGTTGACATATTAGTAACAAAGATTTTTTTCAGAGGGGATTTTGGATATCTTGTTTAGTTTTTGAATAAGCTAATCATAAAATGTTGCCTTGGGGTTTAAAGCTCAATAAATCAGGTTATGAATTAGATATTAAAGAATCCCTCTGAAGAAAAACAAATATTGTTTTTCAAAATATTGTTAAGTCCATGTTGTTGCATGAGTGGAACAAAAACCTAATTTTGAGAAAACTGGCCCTAAAGTTTAGTATTGTGTGTGCATGTGCGAGTACATTTATCCGGTCTTTCGTAGCGGGTTTCTCCCATGCACGTTTCGCAAGACACATGGATATCAAATGTCAATATTTGTGTGCATGGGAACCCGGCTTTTGCTGCACGATGTCGGTGTCACTTCCGGGATTTCTCCAGCTCCCTGTTTTACACTCTGACATGAAAAATAATTACCTCATGTGCTTGAATAATGTCTCCATTCTTAACAATTCATCGAAAGCTCCTCCTCCCTAACCAGCAATAGCACTGAGAAACAAAAAATACCTCTCAATGTTCACTACTACAAAACAACTTTCCCAAACTAGCGCTGCTGTTCGACAGTAGCTACATCCACGAGTCGGATGAGGTTCGTTTCTGTAGGGAGCGAAGGGAGGGGGTCTTAAAGGGGGGGGTATTATGTAAAATCGACTTTTTCAAGCTTTATATCATGTTATTATGTCATTCCCTCATTAAACACATGCCTGGAGTGTTGCCTTGGCTCATTCACATATTTTTGAGTAATCAGTAAAAACTTAGACGGCAGCCATTTTAGGTGTAGCTATGCCTCAGTCCTCCTAGGAACGCCCCCACCTCCTGGAGACGCCTCTGGACCTTTCGTCACCAGCCAAGCCACCAACCACTGCTCCTCAGCTCAGCAGAGCCCCCTCCCCGCACAGTAGTGTTGTTTAGATGCCACAGCAGTGTGCTGAAGGGGGCGTGTCGGAAAGCTTCTTAAAGAGACAGAGGCCTATTTCAAGACGTTCAGTACAGCCATTTTGAGAGAGCAATTTTATTCAAGGCAGTTATTTTAATTTACTGCATATACAGACCAACAGAAGGTTACGTCATCATTGTAGTATGCTATAGACTGGTGCTATGTGATTGAAAAAAGCATAATACCCCCCCTTTAAAGGGATAGAGTCGGATTGCAGCATATGTTGAACAAGAATATAGGGGAACCAAGGGAAACTTTGAATTAATTGTATAGGCACAAAAAAGGTCAGAATGCCAAATTATGTTTAGTAAACTATTTGTCACGGCTCGTTCCTTTGTCTATGTCCAATATCCAATAATCCCACCTCTACTTACCGACCTCAAAAATGGCAAGAAACGCTTCAGCCTCATGGTCACGACTCTGCCTTGTTATGCTGCTCTTCACAACGACACAGGGCATTGCTGACGTCCAGGGTAGCGCCGCGTAACAATGAGCCGGAGAAATGTCCCATGTAGAGATACGGAGAAGTTATATGCCCCGAGAGGAGGTATTTCTGAGCAGGAGCCTGTCTTGCTCCTCTTGGTGAGATCACAGCGCCCCGGGACAGGAGATAAGCAGGCGGCCCAGTCAGACAAGACCTCGCTCAATCCAGCTCACATTTCAACACAAGCTTCTCCCCACAGCTACTCATAATGTGTCAGTGACTCTTCTCCGCAAGCATTCTGGAATAAATCTTTAAAAAAAAAATGCAATTGGGAGATTTACATACAGTAAGACTCGCAAAATCAACTCAATTTTAAATGCAAAATACATATCAAAGCTGAAAATGTGTTATAGCCTTGATATATCCACTTTAAAATGAACACAAAGCATGATCCAACATTCATGAATACCGCGTTGCACACAGTGTAGTCCACACACATGAAACTCCGAGCTCGTATATTTGTCATGCGATTCCCCCAAGCAGTAAACAAAACATTGGCTGTGCATCACTTATGCTGCTGCGTGCATGTTTTATGAGCTGCAGAGTTGCATCATTGAACAAAATGAAGAAACAATTGCAGCAGTACCCATTACTCCTGGGTACAATGCAATGTGCCATGACATTATCCCCGTTATTCCAGTCGGAGCAGGGCAAGTAGATTGTGGGGAAATGTCAAGTTAGTTATAAATATCGTGATTAATTAATATCGTGATTAAGTAAATATGTGTTAAATTGACATGGAACTAAGAAACCATTGAAAGTTATGTATGAGAATCAAAGTTTTTCACCCAAATAATGCCACTAAAGATTTCACAGTCATGGAACTACTACAATTGGCTGATTCTCTGTTTTGTTTTCCCCTCGTTCCCCCACTACTGAGTGTAAACCTCTGGCACTTTGTCACTCGACTTGTGAACTACTGCAACATCCCTCGTAATAAAACTTGACGATGCTTGAGTGAAACAGCAGTGAGTGTCCAAATGATCGAGCAGCAGAGAGACGTTTTCCTGGGCGGCATGCAGAGGCAGAGCTCTTATGTAACACACTGCTGCTGCATGAAGCCTCTACTTGTCCGGGTTCATGACATCTGTTCTCTCTCTATCATTCAATCAGTCACTCAACATGGAGGTGTAATGTAGCGTCAATGACAGCACAATAGCAATGTCAATATATGTAAAAATAAAAGTTATTTAAAGGAACAAGAACTACTTTTTATTCTCCATGAAAACCCCCCGAAACAAAACTGAATTTTGACCAATAATTCTTCACTTTCGAAATACATGCTTGATCAATGCTTAGTCGAGTTGCGCAAACTCGGTGTGATACCGTAAGTTGAGACAAAAACATGAAGTACTGTATTTCCCAGCATTGTAAGCCCCTCAAAACACCACAGAAAGCAGCAGCAGATGCAGTATTATAACTCTCACTGTGACGGACACATGCATTTAAGTCCTATGGGCGTCTGAAGGTCTTCCCAGTTCTCTTGTAATACTTTTAAGGCTGGTCTAAGTATGCACCCAGAGCGCATGGCTACTTAATATGCATACACAAATCAGACATATTTCAACATTCTCGCTGCAAAGTTCATTCTTTCCTTGCAATGATTATATTTTCATCAGATGCAGAGCCTACAGTAGGTGTACAGTACAAGCTGCTGTGGACGTTAGCACTAGCGGCATTAGCATTTGTGTGTGTGTTATGATTAGCCTATATATTTATGTATTTATTTATTGTGTAACCAGGGTTATAGCTGTGCAATAGAGATTATATGGTCGTACAGCATGACGCAATATGATAAATAGCCATTTAAAGCCACAGTGACTTAAGTTACCTGCAAGCCAACAAGGAGGCCCGCCTTTGCTTTCAATGCTTTGCTTTCATGCTGCTTCGACAAGTTTTTTTAAATTTAATTCATGATGCTATTAAACTGTGAATTACACTGATACAATGACCTAATTCTTCAGGTGCTGTTGCCCTGGCACAGACTGGCTGCCTACTGAAGCCTAGGGCATCAACCTCCACCAGCGATGATGCAATCTAATGTTGTGAGTGAAGACACCTGAACAATACTGTAGAGCAGGTGTTGAAGAACCTCCTGGGTACTGGGAACTGATACCTATTACACCAACAAAAATAACAAAATAAGTGAAATGTTACACAGCATCACATTGATTATTGTTTTGTTGGATAGGGACAAATTGATTTTCTACTCCAGGTTCCATATTTCAGCGTCTACACCCAATACCAATTTCTAATATTGTATTCTACACATAAAATTCAGTTTCCCCCTTTGCCCTCCTTTCACCCTGGAAAGTCAATAGTGCTTGACCAGACCCCACCCCCTCTTTTTCTTCTTCTGTGTCCGGACGGTGTACTTCAAACGGCTGTGGCGCCCTCAGTGAAAAGCATGAATGAAAAGCATAAGGTGTTACTTTCTCTTCCACCTGCATCAAACAGGACTCGATCAAACGTCAAAACCTTCAAACAAGATGTCATCCACCGGGTTTGAACTTGGGAGGTGTAATGATACAAAGAGAGAAAGCCGAGATACAAGATTAGACCAGCCTTTCCCCGCCACCTTCGCTCTCGTCTGCTGTACGTCAAATAATAGGAGGTGATGCCGTACAGTGGGCGCACACTGAGGAGTCATTTAGATGTCTGTCTTCAACAACAATGACGAATAAAAACTAAATGAAAGTGAACAGATGGGACACATGAGAACAAAACCTTTTTTTGTTTCAAGAAATAAGTCTGGTCTTTTGCAATCAAGTCCCGGAAATCACATAATTGTAATGCTTTGCTTGTCTACATGTATTATTTGTACTACATTTCATTGACTAAGACTGGAGACTAAACCTAAATTGGTTTTGTAAACGTACATGACTACATTACTAATTTGTTACAGGATAGAGGTGATGCTTGTCGATGAACTTGAAGATTCTTTATTGCCAAGATCCTCATCAGCAACGTTGTTACTCTTATTCATCTCAACTTAACTTTTTAAAGCACATCGTTCATGTTTAAACCCAAGGATAAAACCTTCAGCTGGGTCTTCCTGGCTCAGGAAGACCCAGAGAGATTTATGGCTCTTTACAAGGAGCCGGGTCTTTGACATCTGTTCATTATAAAAACAGCTATTCAAAAGACTCGCTCATTTTTGCATCGCTTGTTTTATGACTAAAGTCTCATATGATCCAAGACCTGATTGCTGACTTTCTGAATCCAAAATGACAATGGGACTGATTTTCACCCTTTGGGAAACGTGTATGTGAATGGAATTTTGCACCACAGTCAATGAAAAGCGGCTACAGCTGTCTGCCATAGTATTTTTGGCGCAAAAGGTGTTGGCTGTTCTACTGTTGTGCAGATCCTTGAGTTTTTTCAAGGTAAATCTGTGTAAAACTGAATGAAAAAAGATCAGTTTCTTTTGTTCAAGATTCGAACTGTTCACCTTAAAGCAGAATTAAGTAACTCATGCCCCTAGAGGCCATAAGCGTCACTGCAGGTGTCGTCGCATGTTGCGGTTTTTTACTCATTAATTGTCCGTGAGAGAAAATACTACGCTGGCAGAAAAGACAAAGGGAGAGAGGGGTGTTGTACATCCAGTTACACAATAATATTTTTTTTCACTCAAACTTGGCTGTAAATACTGCTTACGTGGCGCAAGCCCGCAGTTAGCTTTGCCCGTTAGCCTGTTAGCTTCTTCTTCGTGATTCCATTAGTGTGTATTGGTGGCTCCGACCCGGTGGCAGGCAAGTTGCAATTGTGGTTTTCTGGCCGGAGACACCAGGGGGAGATGAAAGACCCCCCCCAATCATCCCATTAACACTTGTATTACCCCCAGAGGGACTATGAAAAGGATTTATTGAGGTAAACAAGTTACTTATGTCAGTCTTTAAATGTAAGAAACGTTGTTCATCCAGGACCTCTTGATTGGAAAGAATGGCGAAGAGAGAAATGCGTTCTCAGGAGTCTTTATTCATCGATTACAGGTGATACAGGTTATGTCATTGACAGATATGCGATAGGAAGTCTCTCGTCTAATCCTACTCTTGTCCTTTTATACCGCTTAGCTCAGCCTCCCAGTCTACACAGACATGCGGACCTCGACTTGGGTCGTACGTGCAGCTAGAGAAAAACATGTTTACTCAAACACTAAACATTAACCTAATACATTGAACGTTCAGGCATTAGCTTGATCAAACCAGTCTGATATTGATTCTCAGAACAGGACATTTTTGGATGACATCTGTCAAACACAAATCCTCACTAGAACTCTCGTAGTCCTTTGAACATTTTATAGACTTTATCATTAGCAAGCACATATTTTTTATCACACTTAGTTCTTCTTTAAGGATCCATCCATTCAAAGAGTCGATTAGGTCACAAATGCACTGCGGTAGGAAGTGAAAAACTCCCTTTTTGTTCTTTTCCTCTGCACCGAATAACAACACACTGCTGCAAAAGAACTAAATGTGACGTCCAATTAGTCTCTTGATGAATCACGCGTTACTACTTCTTCAGCTTACAGTTTAATTGACAGCTTGCAGTTTCATGCACCCCTCTGAGCGATGTTATTCTTCTCGTTGCGTGCAAACTTTGACCACACTGCACACCACCGCCATTATTGCCTGCCAAGAGTGCAGTGTGAAATCAATATGAGAAAGTGTAATGTGTGCAGCTGCAGACAGGCTGAGGCGGACTGCCATACCTGTGGGCCAGCGCGGAGGAAACCACTAATAGACCCCAAGCACAGTCGCAAATCAAAACCTATAGCAATCTCTAATGGCCTTACCTGTTTACACTGAAATCAATCCCTTTCAACTATGTACCAATTGCTACACCGCTTACTTGTGGCTTAGCTGTTTTTTGTATTATTTTTTTTTCCGGACTGAAATGGACACAGCGGTCTCTCGTTTCACTGTGGGGGCCTTATAGCCAGCTAAAGCCAAAAGCAGGTTCAAGACATTAAACAATACCAAGTCCAATTTGCTGCAGGTTTCCCTTGAGGAGAAAAGCAGTGTAGATTTTGGCAGTCGCTTGCAGTCCCTACCAACAAACCATAGGGCCTTTTTTTTTTCTTTTTTTTTCCATATGTGCGAGCTGGCTGCAAATTCACAGGAGCAAAAAGGAGGAGAAAGAAGAGAGAGAGAGAGAGAGGGGAAAACAGCCGCGGGGCGAGAGAGAGAGAGGGGCGATGCGAGGGCTCCAGGTCTGTGTCCAGCTGCTGTGAGAGGTTTCTGGGGAGTGGAGATTACCCACAAGTCAATGGTGTTGTCTGCTTATGCCACGACTGTGCCGGTCTACGGGGGGACACAACACATACACACGATGGCAAAGCAGGAGAGGAGAGAGAGTGTTTTATTTTTATTCAAACTCTTTCAAAGGTGCTGGGGGAAAAAAGCAGGGCTGTGTTGCTCCACACGCACACAGCCGTCCACAGCGGAGGAACAACAGGTTTTTAGGAATTCATGGATACATTTTAATATAAGTCTATTCACAGGTTTAAAATCATATACAGTGTGTCTTTTTTGTTCAAATATCGGCAAAGGTCCAGCCATTTTTAACATAATATGGCTTAATTTTTACTTTTTTTAAACAAAATAAAAAATTAAGAGTTTATAACATACTGTATGATGTCTTTGATCAAGCTAGTATTGGTTGATTTCACGCTTTGAGGAATCAACACAATACCCATATTTGGGCTCATTTTAGTCTGTAACGATACTGATACTGATGGTTATATCATATTGGTGAATGCATTTCAATTTTTTTCTATTATTAATGTATAAAACAACATAGACACTTGTTAAGAAAGCAATACAGTAAGTATACTTTTAGGAAAAACAGAACGGCCAATACTGTGCTGCTGTGGAGGTGTTTTGACACAAAACAATAGTAACAAAGCTGCTTCTTTTCATTCAAACTGCATTGACATGGCAGTTTTGTTGTAATCATTTTGGTATCGCTTTATATTAAGATGTGCTTGTTAAGTGTTAATAAGTTATTAATAAGCATTAGTAATCTGCTTAAGTTTAGGGTTAAGGTTAGGATGGCCTATTAGTATGTTAATAGATAATAGTATAATAAGCATCTTAATAATAATATCTATACAAGCATATTATTCATGGCCTATTAATTATGAATGCTTATTAATAACTTATTCATACTTAATGAAAACACCTTAATATAACGCCTTACCAACATTTTAATGTCACTTTTGCATAAAATAAATAAATGAATAGAATAAACTAAGTCGCTCTAGTGTCTGCCATGCCTATTTTACACACTATATGTTACGGATACTCATTATCCAGTATTGACCCAAAATGCGTGCTGAGTTGGTATCAATATATCAATACTGTGGTATTGATCTTCTCGTTGAAGCAGGTAACACATACCATAGGAATAAGACAGCATTATTTTCCTAAGCTACTGTCTGTTGTGACAGCTGTGACGGCTGGTTAAACATAACAGCAAAAATAGATTGGAGGTATTGTATTCATAGTGTAATGTTGGCAGTACTAACAGCCCTACAGTTTATATGGTAAGTTTTTCTTTTGTCTGCACTTACTGTAATGGTCCTCGTTCCATCAGTATTTAAATAGTAATGTCTGTACAGCGTAACATATAGTCTAATAAATGTGAATGTTATAGAGAATTTGAAATGAGGGAAAATCTAATAACATGTGCATTTAACCTATATACTGCATGCTCATTTGCATATGATGTTAGTCCAAATGATTCTCACAGTAGGATGGAGAACAGCGTCTCCTCCTCCCAAACGTTTGAAATGAGCCGGGCCGGCCGCGGTTGCCAAGGTCACGCTCTGTATTTGCACATCCATGCTTGTCAAAGGCTGAAAGAGCCCGAGCCCCTGAAGCCGCTCCTGGCTAGCTCTCCTGCATCACCGCTGCAGTCAGAACGCTACCGGCAAAAAGTGAGAGACCAGGAGGAGGTGGAGAGAACCAGGCCACCGGAGGGGAGGCTGCGGTCCGCTGATACCAAACCGGACCGGATGTGGCAAAAGCTGGGGCTCAGTCTGTAGAGTTTGGGATGGAAAGTTACTGAATGCAAATCTGTTGATATTTCAGGGGTTGAGCACATGAATCAGCAGTGTCAGATTCCATTACTATGCACCGCCTCCTTGATTTGTCCCTGTTTCAGAGCGTGGTGTCCTGCACTGGTCAGCCCCTCCAATTCCTGGTGCTGCAGGTGTAGGTCTCAAATGTGAACCTACAAATAATCCAGTTTGTATTTGCAAAGAAAATAGGATAAAGTACAGACAAAAGTGGCTCTTCTTTGCCTGTTATGTTATTGAGCTACAGCAATAAGGGCAGCCGGGCGTTTTAAACAGACTTGCGATGTCCACTTGAAAAATGTTTACCAAGCTACAGTTGCTATGTCCCTCTCGCACCCAGAACTGACGGACATGTGGGCTGCACGGCATGTGGCGCGGGACAAAAACCTGAAACAGGAGCTTGTATGGCTCTGTCAAGGCCCCGTCACCCAGGTGTGCCAACAAAAGCCGCATCCCGTCCAACCGGTGACCCCTGCAGAGGTCATGTAAGACGCCCATTCTACATTCCTGCCTGACAAAACCCCCGAAAAGCTGCTCCCTGAATGCCGCTGTCCGTCCTTTCCCCAAAGACCATTCACTCTGCGCCGCTTCAATTGAGACGTTTGGAATGCGTCTCTTGGCCTGCTACGCTGAGGAGTTGAACAAATTAGCTAATGTAGGTATAGCTAACAGGCTTACCGTGGCACTGGGGTCTATGCTCCGGCAAAAAAACAGCCCTGGGTGCCCACTGCCTGTCCCGTACAATTAGCCGGAATGTCACGCAGCGGTAAGTAGCCGAGGGGATGCAACAGCGTCGGAAAATTGTGTTATCAAAATGCCAAGGCTTGCAATTGGCTACTATAACCATGGATCATATGCTGAGCCCCTGAGGTTTCTCCTATTTCTTTTGTTGAAGCAATATACAGTGCCTTGCGAAAGTACTAATACACCTTGAACCTTTGCACATTTTGTCATGTTTACAACCCTAAACGTAAAGATTTTATTTTGAATTTATTTTACTGAAAGTTCACACACAAGTAACAGACAACTGTGAAGCGAAAGCAAAATGATACATGATTCTGTTATTTTTCAAAAAATAGAAAAGTGAAAAGTGGGGCGTGCATAAGTATTCATACAGCATTTTCGGCGTGCATTAAATTGCCTTTATAACTTTCCTAATGACTGCAGAATGTTCACACCTTGCCCTAACCATGTGCAAAAGTTCAAGGTGTATTAGTACTTTCGCAAGGCACTGTATACAATAAATAAATCTCGGGGATTACATAAACCAAAATCCTCAGAGGAGACTATAGTCCAAGTATCGGGGAGAACGTCCTGGAAACAAACCCGGGATCTGTTAAATGTGAGGAGAGTGCAAGTGCATTTAGCCAACCATAGATACAGATGGCATCTTTATAAATTGCTCATATATGGTCATGTTCGAAGCAGAAAAACAAATAAATGAAGAGGGGAAAAAAAATACTTTCTCCCATTTCTCAACCAGTACTTTACAAATGCTGAATTATGAATATATTTTTCTACTAAATAAAGATACAGAGACATGGAGAGGAGCAAAGTGGTTCAACAGCCCAGAAATACTTGAAAAAAAACGGACAATGCTAACCAGGAAGCTAACGTTAGCTTCATGCTACACATTCTAACGTTAGCAACGAGTGCCGGTTTTTTTGCTTCTACTGAACAATTTGCCGTGAAAAAACCTCCCTATGGACCCGATTTTGGCTTGACTTAATTAGTGTGTGATGAATATGTTAAAGGAATAGGGCACCGTTTTTAAATACTGAGATAATGTTCTTACCTGAGCTTAGACCAGTTGATGCGTACCTGTCTGGTCTTTGTGCGTCCCCTTAATCGCACAAAAAGACCAACGATGCTGTTAACATTTAGCCTCTCCTCCGCTCCTCTATGGGGCCAAGCGGGGGTGAAGTTAGAAGCGACCAAGCTCATCACGTTTCCCCTATTTAAATACGGTTACATGAGTAGTAATATATATATTGATCCCTGCACCGAAAAGAGCAGGGAAAAAAGCAACATATTTTGAAAGAACCAGTATACCACTCCTGCATATTTTAGTTTGCTTTTAATAGTGAATTGTCTAGAGAAGGGCTGTTAAATTGACTGCGAAAGAAACCCGCTAAGACGATGTTTAACTATAATTTTAATTTCAAGGATCCTGTATTTTTTACAGTACAAAACTGGCAACCACAGCTGCCAGTTTTGTACTGTAAAAAATACAGGATCCTTGTAATTAAAATTACAGTTTAGCATCGTTTCAGCTGCTGTTCTCAGTTTGTTGCTGTCATTTTCACAATCATTCTCTGTATAATTTACAATCAAAATCTTGAATAAATAAAAAAAACAACGTATTTTAGAAAACAGGAATCTGTAAATTTTACGGTAAAAAATGGCAACCACAGCTGCCAGTTTTTTACCGTAAATTTTACACATTTTCTTTTACAGTGTACCTTAGGAGCACTTTGACATTACTGTGCGGACGTCGAGGTGCTCCTAAGGTATAATTACACATTGCAATATAGTACCCCTTTTTATCCACTTAGACAATTGTCATGAGCTTGGTCGCTTCTAACTTCACCCCTGTTTGGCCCCATAGAGGAGAAGAGGAGAGGCTGAATGCTAACAACATCTACTGTCTTTTTGCGTGAGCGCACGCGTGAAAACCAGACAGGTACGCATCAACTCGTCTAAGCTAAGGTAAGAACATATCTCAGTATTTAAAAACTGTGATTTCTTCCTTTAATAGTCTTCTAAAAAGAGTGAAAAATTGTGATTCCCATGAGAGGTTTTCTTCCCCCTCATCATAGGCCACGCCCCCTTGTATGACGCATTGCCATCAAGTCCTTACCTTTTACATTTTTATGACTCAAATAATGTCGGCCAATACGTGATCCACAAGTGTTGGTAATTCCGCCCCCATGTGCTGTATTTTCAGCTCTTGAGCAGTAGACAGGCATATTAAAATCATATTACAACCCCATGTCTTTGGCCAATTCTAGACAAACAACAGGGGAGTCTGGTCACGTAACCCCACCCAGTCCAGCTGTTTTTTAAGACCTCTGCAAACGCTGGATTGATCTTGACATGTCAAATCAGCACAGTTCCCCTCTAACTACTACTGTCTAAAACATAATTCGGATTAAATTAGCCGTTACACGAGACACTTTTTAATTCTCAGACAAAATGACGGCATTACATTCCAGTGATTTCTGCGGATTACACTTGCTGTTAGGTAAAATTGCCCTATATCACGCTATGTCCGGCTTCAGTGCCCGATGGTGGGAGCTCTCAACGTGGTGCAAATGTGATTTTGGGACAAGAGCCAGTGGCAATTTGCAGACAATAAAAGCTACAAATTACCTTTAAGTTGCATGTCTAATCTTAGCGGTCACGCGGTTGAATCAGAACAGATGTTACCTGTGCAAGTCAACACAGCTGAGTTTAAGACTGTCTGCCTAAACCACTAACTGCTAGATCCCAGCAAGGAAATCTGGGAATCTGGAAATAGCCCGGAGGCTCCTTGTGTTTTTGTAGGGATTGAGGAGGATGATGCACAAGCCATTGGGAAGCCACAGCGGGATGGTATTGCAGTTGGGCTTTGTTTGGATAAATACGTCCCGAGATTACGTGGTTTGCCAGAAGTACGGCCCCGCTCGCTCGCCTTTTTTTTTTCTTTTTTTTTCTTCTTCTTCAAACATTGGACTGTTTTTCTTTCAAACTGCACAGGAATGAAAAAAACAAACTCTGGCTTCCACGTCCACCTTGAAAGAGCAGGGATATATGACTCTAGGGCTGAGGCATGTTTGCATGTGTGAGAAAGAGGCTTCGGGAATGGTCAATAGATTTTTAAAGCTCACACCGAGTTTGCAATGCAAAAGACACAATCTCTATGCAGTGACTTGGCTTCATTTGTAAATTACTGTTCTAATATTCAACATACTCTTAGGTACGTATTTGTGGTCCTTTTGGCCAGAGAATTTACTTTTTCCTCATAGAGCATAAAGGCTATTTTATCTATACTTTTGCGTGTATAAATATGTGATGTGATTTCATTTATTTTCAATAGTGCCGGTAGTTATTGCTTAATAATAATCCTGGCTTGGGACGGGAACAAACGCTCTCCTTTCTGTTCAAAAGAAGAACCGTCTGGCCAGCTGCTCACAGCCAATCATTTCACGATATTACCCGTATCGGTCCAAACACGCACCAAGAGACAGAAGCCGTCACCGTCACTACCCACTCTTCCAAAACATTACATTTGGAAAATATAAAATCCCTAAAACCGGAGCAAGAAACAGTGTTAGAAGAGTTCCTTGTGAAAAAGTACGTCTCTGAAAAGCCATTCCAAAAGGCTTCCTGCTGCTTGTTCCTGCAACGTATCCAGCGTTGCTCTAATTGGTTGATGGCGTCTGTCAATCACAGTCACCGGGAAATCGCGGAGCTCACGCTCGCTCCCAGACTACATGTCTTTGAAATATTTTTGAAAAAGGATGTAGTTTAGCTGCCCTGGCAATCTTGTAGTCAAAAGAAAGATGCTTTCTTTTGATGCCCTATACATAGGTCCATTCGACCTGCAAAAAACAGTGGGAAAAAATGCATGTGAGAACATAAACATGGGGCTCTGGTTTCCCGTACGACTTAAAACATGTACAATGGGCCAGAATGAATGTAGTGAGTGAGTGGTCGGTGGTGGTTGGAGGGGCCAATGGCACAGACTGGATGCCTCGTTTTCCGTCAGTCTACCCCAAGGGCAACTGTGGCTACAATAGCTCACCACCACCGAGTATGGCATGAATGAATAATGACTGGAGTGTAGCGTTTTGAGAAACTTGGTAATACAGGCTTGTAAAGCGCAATACAAGTTGCGCCATTATTGTTGTTATATATCAGGGTTTCTACAGGCAAGTCAAATTTAATGCATTTTTATGCCCTAATACAATGTTCTTCTATAGACGGAAAAAAATCTGTGCATATTTCATTTCTTAAGATTTGAGAGGGTGAATTTTGATATGTATTAACAAATTGGACGCAGCTTTGGAGCAAAACATTGTGAACAATTTCAGGAAAAATTGTAGCTGAATGTGTTTTTGAACCATTTTTTGTATTTTCCATGAACTTATACTGTAAAAATAGTTGAAATAAAACACATTTGATTTAATATCAGAGTGAATCCAATGTAATGCTTTTTATTGATATTCAAGGCCTTCATTTTGGCACAATTCATTTAACCTCTTAACCCCCGCATTAACCGAGTGCATTTTCTCCATTTCCGCTTTACCCAAATCGAATTAACAACATTAGGAAAACAAAGCCTATCTGTGACTTCTTGCGATGTGGATGTTACATCATCTACTCAATCTAAAAAATGTGGTGATGTTCGCAGCCTTAATACTTTGCTTCACCTTGAAAATGCAAGTTAACAATAGGAAGTTGACGACAGTTTATTTAGCACCAAGTTACGCTTACAAACTCCGAAATATCCACAGTGAATCCCTGCTCGTGATCTGCTTCGAGGATTGACAGATTTACAGACTGCTGTCATTAACCAGAAAATCAACAAAGCTTTAATGCGCACTTCAGCAAAATCAACAGCTTCTCAATATGGCCCACCACTTACTCTCAATCTGCTCTTCTTTTGAATGTGGATATTATTAAAGCAGGGAGGGAGGGAGGAGGGGTGCAGCTTCCGACTGTCAGTGGCTTCAAAGCACTCCACCCGCACCACCGCTCTCTCTCCATCATAAAGGAGACTTTCTTGGGGGTTTTCATGGAGTGAGTTCACGGGGGTCAGCTGTGAAGTATTGTGGACGTATCGCTTTGGCGTCCCCGTCCACCTGGCACCTGCTCCTCTGTCTCAAAACGGAAGCAACGGGTCCACGCCGGGAGATAAAGAAGTGCTGATTGTCCGTTTTCTAAAGTTTTACAAACAGGAAGAAGCCGTAACTCGTGTGAAAATCCAAAATAAAACAGTTTAACCTCCGCCTTAGCCGAACACATTTTCTCCAGTTCGACTTTAACCAAATCCAAAAAGGTTCTTGAAAAAGTGTCAAAATAGTGACAAAATTAGAATAAAATTAGAATAAAAATTATGTCAAAGTGATAAAAAAAGAGGTGAAAAAGTGACGAAAAAGTGACGAAAAAGTGATGAAAAAATGATGAAAAAGTGATAAAAAAGTGGTGAAAAAGTGATGAAAAAATTGATGACATTTTTTTTTTAAATGATGAAAAAGTGACAAAAAAGGGATGAAAAATGTTCAAAAAGTTGCGAAAAAGTGATGAAAAAATGACAAAAAAGTGGTGAAAAAATGATGAAAAAGTGAGAAAAAAGTGGCGAAAAAATAATGAAAAAGTCACAAAAAAGTGATGAAAAAATATTTTTTTTAAATGATGAAAAAATATTTTTTTTAAAGTGATGAAAAAATGATGTCAAAGTGATAAAAAGTGGTGAAAAAGTGAGGAAAAAATGATGAAAAAGTGACAAAAAAGGGATGAATTTTTTTTCAAAAAGTTGTGAAAAAGTGATGAAAAAATGACAAAAAAGTGAGAAAAAGTGGCGAAAAAGTAATGAAAAAATATTTAAAAAGTGATGATAAAGTGATGAAAAGTTACACAAATTTGTTACAAAATAGCAATGAACAAAAAGTGACGACAACATGAGGAAAGGATCTGTTTAGATGAGGTTTGTAGGTCTCAGCTTTCAAATGAGGCATTACTCTGGCCTATAGGCTGTAAACTTTTAGATTTGGGTAAAGCTGAACTGGAGAAAATGCGCTCGGTTAAGACGGGGGTTAAGAGGTCAAGGCTTTATATTTACATAGCTTTATGTACGATTTCAAACTTAGTCTTGGTATTTTTGTGTTATATATATTAGTTCTAACAATGTCAGCAAAGATATTATGTTGGCAAAAGTTACACCTTCTTCTTAATGGAGGAAAAAGGTTTGTCCTGGTGAGCCGGTCATGAAGTACCCAGCATACTGTATTTTGAATTGCAGTCGTAAAAGGGAGTGCGGAGAGCACTGAAGTCACAGTCTTTTGCCTGTGTTTTTTTTTGGGGGGGGGGGTTTTCTGCAGGGACTCTCCCCGCGAGTCTCCACTGATTAATCAAAGTTCTCCATCATCAAACATGGCCCTCCAAGACACATCCACTGGCGCCTCAGCTGAGCGTGTAATTCGAACACATCATCGCGCCCTCACCGTGCTAACTGACGGGCAATTGTGCATGTCGTGTCGGAAGATAAAGCTTCGACCACATACTGTAAGCCCGGCCTTAAAGAGGAGACACTGCGCCTGTGTTTTTTTTTCTTCTTCTAGATCTTCACAAAAGCCAAACCGACCGCACGCACAGGGAGCAGCGGAGTTCAAAGCGTGTAAAACTGATGTGATGAAACGCTTGTATGTACCTGCATGTGCGCTCACGCTTCAGCGGGTTCACTTCAAGTGGACGGAAATAAGGGAGGAAACTCTGTAGATGTCAAAGATCTCCATTCGTCTAAAAATTATGGAAAATTAATGCATTTTGTAGACTCATACTGTTTCTTACAAGGCATTAGAATAAAAAAATAAAATAAAAAAAACACGGTTCCACACACATATACTCTCCAAAAGTAAACAACATGAATCAGCAAGGTCTGTCTGTCTTTTTTATCTGTCTGCTGCTATTAATAGTCATTCTTTTGTCTTGGTTTTCTTATGTGAATTTGCATTTCACAAAGAAGAAGAAATATACAAAAACAAAAATGTAATTGTCAACCACAGCGGTGTCCAAAGTTTATTCAATTGGATTTAGTGACCATATTCAGGAATTACAGTTCTATGAGACTAAACCTGTGACTAAAATGTGTCTAAATAGAAATTAAGCTTCAGCGCAAATTCAGCCTGGAAGACCTGCCTGCAGCCTTCATTCATTGCCTCATCACCGGCAGCCCTTCACCAATCATCCAATCACAGCCCCACCTCAAGCCTCACCTTCGTGACAGCCAATCACTGCAGCTGCTCATTCCTGCTTCACCCATTCATCGCGCAGGATCCCCATCACTCGGCCGTTTCCCAGCACTGCTGCGACCCTCCTCCGCCCCTCCTCGGCTCTGCTCGTCGTTGTCCACTGGCTGCCCCAGGTCTCATCCTCTACTACCACCTCCGGGGGCAGATTCTAACATTCATCATTGCTGTGTATCTCATATCGTTTATTCAGTCTGAGCCCCAATTACAATTCATGTCCTATTAAACTTTCCTATAACACCACACCACTCTGTTTCTGTGAGTCTTTTCAGGTTGAAATGAAAAGAAGACACTAAATTCATCAGAAATTCCACTGACCTTATGAAAGAGCCTCATATCATTTAAATCTACTGCCAAAGGAACAGCTCTGAGCTTTGTCCATGTGGGAGAAGCTTCATGAAGCAGAAAACCTTGATTAAATAGGATTATAATAAATAGTATAAATGCAAATTTAGTCGACTAAATTTACATTCAATTTTAGTCAACTAAAACTAGACTACAATTGAAAATAATTATATGACTTCTTCAAAAGACTAAGGCTAAAGAAATGAACCAAGGAAAAACAATATGTCCTTGCATTGGTAAACGGTCATACTTAGTTGAAAATGTCACACAATCACCTCAGAGATAGTGTAGCGTGTTATTAATGAGGCCCATGTTCATTGGCCATATTTTTTCCACCAAGTTTAAACTTAATGTGTCTTAATGTTTGAAAAGCAGAACAAATAGTGGCTTACATGTAAATAAGACTAGATTGCGTTGTAGCCACCTGGTTCCCTCTCTATCTCTGCGTCTGGGTAAAAGCGATATATTCAGCCCGCAGACCTCGCCTTCTCCATCCCATCTCGCTGAGAGCCCATCCTGCCAGCGGGCTCCTGGTCGCTGGCTGTTCTGCTTGAGTACAATGACATTAAGATGATGGTTTTCAGGGCCCGAGAATAGCTCGACTGTGGTGGGCACTTGGAGCTGCATTCCTATAATTTGACTGAAAGCTCTTCATGTAACTGCACTCCGGAGTCAGGATAGAAAGTGCATATATGGACGAGTCGGTGTGTGGTCGCTGCCATCGCGAACCAGAGGGAAAACTCTCTATATACTCAGAGGAAAATGTGGCAGAGGAAAACGTCTTCTTAATAATACGCCCTCCTGCTGGTTTTAGTCCAAGTGGTGTGGGTTTTGTTTTGCATGGCACCTTGCAAATATCACCACTGTGGTTTTAGGCGCGTAGGTTTCCTCTGTGAAAGACACTCGTATAATTGAATTGGCAAGTTATATCACAAATGGCATCATAAAATAGTTTTTAGCAATCAAACAAAACCTTTTTTCATACAGTGCAATGTAAAGGGTTAGGGTTAGTGCTTTTCTCACTTCATTAGGCCCAAAATGCTTTACAGCAAAGGAACCAGACACCCATTCACACTCTCATTCATAATACCAATGTACGCAGACACTGGAGGCAAGGTGGGTGAAGTGTCTTTCCTAAGGACACAACAACAGTGGACACCTTTGTTAGGGAAATAACAAAAGTGCTCGAGAGGATTGGTGAAGAATAGGCAGCAGTCAGGATGCAGGAGAAGTTTATTTGCCATCGTTACGGGACCCGGAGACATGAACTCGAGACATTGCGCTAGTCCTACCATTCAAGTCTGTCTATGCTTCCACAGAAGAGGGATAAATACCGTCTACGAGCGTCATACTGACACGCAAGCAAAACATTCAGTGGCTGATAGTGGGCGCCTGAACACCACAATCAGGGCTATGACAGAGATAGTACGACTGTACAGCTTGACCCACGGGCAGTACGACTTTACAGCTTGACCCAGTATGAGAAATAGCGATTTAATGTTATCGTCTAACAACCTTCAGGAGCTGGGATTTTGACATTGGGCCTCATATCCTAGTCATCCAGAGTGTTGTTGTTTTCTGGATATATATATATATATATATATATATATATATATATATATAATTCATGCAGTCCTTATATTTGAAGAGTTTAGTGGTGCTAGGCTAGCGCATGTCTAACTACTGTAGATCCGGTATCCTTGCAGATCAGTCCGTGGCTGCGTAGCAGGAAGCTGATGCTGCTCAAAAAGTTATTTTAAATGCAAAATGGTGATATTTAAAAAATAAAATAAAATCAGTCAACACAGAAACTTATATCGGAAGTCTGGTGTTATAAGTGATTTGCCTCAGGTGCACTGTGCTTGGATCAGACTGTTTTTAATGCAGGCTACTAGTTACCATAGACATGCACTAGCCTAGCACCACTAAACTCTTCAAATATAAGGGCTGCATGAATTAAAAGAAATAAATAAAAATCACCAGAAATCAACAACACTCTGGATAACTAGGAAATGAGGCCCTGTGTCAAAAATCCTGAAATATCCCTTTAAACAGGAATGGTTAGACATTCAGTAGATTACAAACAGTTGATGTTTTGTAACCAAATCAATGTTAGTTAATGTTAGTGACTGAGACATTTTCTGAGCTATTGTAAGTGGATGGAAATGTGCATGTTTTTGCTATAACCGGGCACATGACATCTCATGTTATTTTAGACTAATGTCTTTAGTGCATTGTCCTTGATCACATAAATAAAATTCTATTCAAAATTCTATTCACAACATCATGTCAAAGTGGACGGTGACACATAACAGAGTACAGGTGTTTAATATTTACTCAGTTGCCAGGCAAACTGTGCCAATTTCAAGCTCAATCAAACATACAGTAGATTATTAAGCAGACTCTGATAAATCCTTGGCCCTGAAGAAATGTTTTCAACAATCATGAAACGTTGGCTGTTTGTTTGAAAAGAAAGAAATGTTCAGCTGGTCATTGAACTTAACTTATGTTGTAATTCGGTTCCTTGTATAGAATAGTTGAATGGCTGAAAGAATATCAAGTTATCTAAACTTTTCACACCATACCACCTACAAGAAGGCTCTCAAAGCATTAGGCAAAATCAGATCTAAAACAGGACTTAGGCCGTTCTGAGGATGGACTAAACCAAAAGAGGACACAAACATCAAAGTATCAAAATATAACATGAATACTAAACAGAGGCCTAATTACCAACACATGTACCCGTATAGTTTGAGAAAGCCGTCCTATCATGTACTGTTCTCCTGGGGATTGTCGTGGCAAATCAAAAGCAGACGACCACAGAGTTGACTTGCTTATGACCTCCCAGTGGCCCATTTGTTCTCAGCGTCTCTTACTCACGACTTTATTTCATCGCCCATTTCCCAACTAATACTTTCCAGTAGAGATTTGCTGACAGCCCTGCATGGAGTGAAAGCGTGATGAAAGGCGCAATGTTTTCGAAACGCCTTTTTATCCTTTGGAGCAACTGGACAAATTGGGGACAGCTGAAGCCACAAGTGAACAGACAGCTGCTCACTTTTCCCATTACGAACTGGTGGGGTAATTGGACTGCATATGTTTGTATTAGAAAGGCCAGAGTTGGGTGGTCTGAATGTCAGGTGTGGGACAAGCTGGTTAAATTAAACAGCACGATGGTGAAGGGAATAAAAAGCAGAGCTGGGCAGGATAACATTTACAGCTTGATTTGCAAACGTTTAACTCCACTTAATGCAAAAAAAGCAAACTGAAAGTTCTCAAGTAGAGGTTTCAAAAACACGACAACAGGAACGATGTTTAATAAAGCTCTCTTACAGGGTGTGTATGATAAGACGGAGAAAAAAAATCAGTTTTGGGACTTGTGTGCCGTGTGGAAGCAGCGTGTCCATGTGACCTGTGTTGTATCGACCCTGCGTTGTGTTTATGTGCTCTGACTCATAAAGAGAGACCTTGCTGAAGTTGGGGTAGGGCAACGCCCGGAAGCCCATTTATTCTGGCGACAGAAAACCAAATGAATGGCGTTAGCCCATTAGCAAGGGAGTCGACCCAACGTGGTCTCATCTCAAGACACAGAAATCAGAGAGAACAATATAAAACGTACCTGGCGACAGAAAACCAAATGAATGGCGTTAGCCCATTAGCAAGGGAGTCGACCCAACGTGGTCTTTGGAATAAAACAAACAAAATACACGTAAGTACAAATACAGACATGACTAATGATAAAACAATATAAACAACATAAAAGACAAGTTAAAAACTTATGATGGACAGTTTAATAATAGGATGGCTAACGATTCCTAAACACGCTCACCTCATCTCAAGACACAGAAATCAGAGAAGGAGGTGGGGGAGGAGCCATCCCTATATACTCCCAGACCGGATGTTCTCATCGTTGGACCGACAAAATAAAATACGCAAGACAACTAACGCACACTCAACCAGGTACACAAAACATATACAACAAAAAGGTGGGACAATGTGTACACAGCCCCGAGTAACACTTACTCGGGGGCACTCCCACGCCATGCCACACCGTGGCGCACAAAACCCATTACCAGGATTTTAACCGTCTATATTCACACCATTACATACACCCCCCAAAATTCTGGGTAATGGGGATGCATAACAAAAAGACAAAAAGAGGAGAGAAAAAAAAATGCACAAGAGTAACCCCAAAACCGGAATAACCCATCCCAAAGGATCGCACAGAGTAGAGCCCTACTCTACGCGGGTATGAAGAGTGCCGTTTACACCCCTCGTACTGCGGTGATACTCATGAAGGAAAAAATTTTTTACACCTCTTTCTCTCAATGGGAGTCACAAAATCCCCTAACACAAAACCAATGGGAGCTGGTAAGCCTTCCCTTGCGTGAACATACTATTTACAAAAGAGATAACAAATCTCACAGGCATTGAGGGTCCCCCTAACTCTACATTTTGTTCATTCATTTCACAAATCAACCGAGCGGGGGGGTTAACCAATCTGCCTGTTCTGGTACGCACAGGTAACAGTTGCGCGTCAGCTACTGCGTCACACGTCACTACGCCTGCGGAGACTAGCTCTGATGGATCCTCAGGTGGGGTGTGGTCGCCCACGCTAATTGGCAATTGAGAGAGCGCGCCCTCAGACTCAGCACGGACAGAAGCGCCATCACACGGACTCAACGCCACAGAATCCACATCAGACTCAGCAAACGGATCGGACACGGTCTCTTCGTCGACTAGACTCGCTTCTACACTCTGGTAAGAACCATTTTCAGTGTTCAAAAGCCAATTAATCGTCCTAGTCTCACTGTCCTGTGTCTCAACAGGAATTTCTGGTTCGTCGTTCGCTAATGAGGAGCAATTAGACGCACATGGGCTCTCTACATTCGACGAAAGGAAACTGACAGGGAGTAGAAGATTTCTATGTACCGTTTTGACTTTCTGAGTGTCAGGGTCTTTGATGGAGTAGACATTTACGCCCGGCCTCACAGAAATAACGTCAAACACCGTCGAAACCCATTTGTCCGCAACTTTCCGCTTCCCTCTCTCCCCTCGATTGGCGAGTAAAACTTGATCACCCACGACGAGAGCCGCGCCCTTAGCCTTACGATTGTAGATTTCTGTCTGACGGGCTTGAGCTGTCCTACTGTTTTGGAGGGCAATACGCGATGCCTCAGCTAAATCCCGCCTCAAAGCTGCAATAAACTCATGGTGGTCAACGACAGGTGTACCCTCGAGCACATGTTGGAAAACGATATCGACAGGCAACCGTGGGACTCTCCCAAACATGAGGTAAAAGGGCGCAAATCCCGTAGTCTCATGTTCAGTGCAGTTGTAGCAAAAAGTCAGCATTTGCAACATCTGGGGCCATCTTGCTTTCGACTGCGGGGGCAAAGCACGGATCATGTTCCCCAGAGTCCTGTTGAACCGTTCTGTGATGCCATTCCCCATAGGATGGTATGGCGTCGTGTGCGATTTCTGGACCCCAGACAGCGTCAAAAGTTCTTTCATGAGACTGCTCTCGAAATTTGCACCTTGGTCTGAATGGATGCGCTTTGGGAAGCCATACACGCAGAAAAAGTCACTCCACAATCGGCGGGCGACTTGTTTAGCCGACTGATTCTTGCAGGGAAATGCGTGTGCCATTTTCGAAAAATGGTCAGTAACGACCAAGACATCGACACATTTTTGTCCGTCTGTTCAGCAGTCCAGAAGTCGATGCAAACCAACTCCATTGGCTCTGAGGTTTGGATACTTTCCAAGGGAGCACGTCCGTGTGGTTCAGGCGTCTTACCCACGATGCATCTGAAGCACTTCTTGACGTGGTTGATGACATCCCTTTCCATCCCTATCCAGAAAAACCTTTGCCTGGCCAGAGATAGCGTCCGCGCTTGGCCCTGGTGGCCCGCTGAATCGTGGAGGCCAGTGAGGACTTGTTGTTTCAAAGCGCTTGGAACGACGAACTGATGGAGCGTCACGTTCATTTTATTGTCTCTTTTCGACCGGAACAACAACCCGTCCTTGATGGACAACTTTGCCCAATGTTTGAGGAGGTTCTTAACACCACCTGGTTCACGTGCGCGCTCACGCTTGGTGGGTCTTTTACGCCTTTGCACGTAATAAAAGACTCGACTCAGGGTGCCGTCCTGTTCTTGCATGGACACAAGCTGGCTCAGCGGGAGCGAAGCACTGTCGGTGATACACGCTAGTTGCGGGACATCAGCACAAGTAACACGCAACGGACTGGTACCCCCTTCACTCTGTGCGCTTAACACCGCTTGGACTTCGTCGAGGGACAGAGATGGCTGTGGGAAAAGCGAATTGCCGGAATCCCCGGACTCGTCTACACGTTGGCAGTTATTTGTGCACCTAAACGCGTCTTGGACTCTCTGGTCCGCTAACTCACTAACTTGGGCGAGCATGTGAGAGTACGGTTCCGACACTAGACGGTGGGCTACGCAGGACTTAACAAATGGCTCCCTACTGAGCGCGTCAGCAACCACATTCTTAGGGCCCGGGACATAGTTAAGATCGAAGCTATACGCCGCTAACTTCGCCACCCACCTCTGTTCGCAAGCGTCAAGTTTGGGCTTAGTCAATATATACGTCAGTGGATTATTGTCAGTCCAAACAGAGAAGGTCCGTCCCTTTAACCAATGGCCAAATTTGTCGCATACAGCCCACTTAAGAGCTAAAAACTCCAGGCGGTGAGCTGGATAATTCAACTGGGCTTGAGACAAAGTTTTACTGGCAAAAGCCACAGGTCTGGCGATCTTACTGCCAGGTGGCAATTGCGAAAGAACAGCGCCTATCCCGTCGAAAGAAGCGTCTACAGCGAGGATAAAAGGGGCATCGAAATCTGGATGAGCCAACGTCACACTGTGTATCAAATCATGTTTGAGGGTCTCGAAAGCTACCCTACAGTCGTCAGTCCAGTCAGCGGGGGTCAGTCTCACTAAACCTTTCTTGAACTTAGGCTTGGGAGGTCTGCCCTTTTTCTTGGAAGTGGAGGGTTCTGACACGAGACTAAACAGGGGCCTAGCCTTGGCTGAACAGCCTTCAATAAAGTGGTGGTAATACAGGGCCATGCCTAAAAGGACCTAATCTTTTTAGCGCAGGGGGTTTTACCGTCTGCCTCCATGAGGTCTGTTTCCCCAATGTCCCCGATGGCCTGGACTTTACTGGGGTCGGTTTTCATGCCTTCTTCGCAGACGATGTGGCCCAAAAACTTTACAGAACGCCGGAGGAAGTGACATTTCTTGGGGGAAAGCTTAAGATTGTTTGCAGCTAACCGCGAAAATACCATCTCCAAACGCTCTAGCGCAATCTGTTCGGATGGCGCAAACACCATCAAATCGTCCAGGTAACACAACAGGCTGGTGAAGTTTTTATCACCGAAGACCGACATCATCATGCGCATGAACGTCGCGGGGCTGTTGGTCAGTCCTTGGGGCATCCTGTTATACTCGTGTAGCCCAAACGGGGAGGAGAATGCAGTGTACCGTTTGTCGTCCTCGTGTAGCGGAACGTTGTAAAACCCCGAGGTGAGATCCATGGTGGAAAAAAACACATTGCCCCCAAGCGCCGCTAGCGCATCGGTCTGGTGGGGTAACGGGTGTGCATCTTTAATAGTTCTCGCATTCAGCCACCGAAAGTCATTACAGATGCGCAAATCGCCATTGGGTTTCACGACGAGGACTAGCGGAGACGCATACTCGCTCTGGGACTTCTTGATGATCCCGACTTCCTCCATCTCATTCAAAGCTGTCCTCAATTTCTCATAGTGACACGGAGGGACACGCCGGTATGGTAGTCTGAACGGCTTGTCATCCATCAACCGTATCCTGTGCACAAAGTCTTTCGCCTCTCCACAATCCATCTTATGCCTGGAGAACGTGGAGTCGTATCGCTCGACCAGGTTGAGTAGCTTGTTTTTCCACTCCAAGGACACCTCACACGACGTGATGTCAACTTCTGAGAGTCCCATGTCGATAAGAGCCTTTTCAATCTCGTCCTCAGTTTTCAAACATGGGGTCTCCGTCGCGCGCTGGATATTTGACTGAACTCGCTGTGGCTCCGGTAGATCTTGCACTGACGAACTGGGCGAGACATCCGCTAGCTTGGCATTTTTCTTCAGTGTGAGTGCTTTCTCCGTCGGGTTCACTATTTTAACGGGAATCCACCCGTCTCCATACAGAGTGGTGACGACTCTCCCCACCAAGATCTGCGCTGGTCTCGTTTTAGATCGAGTGGGCTCCACGATGACAGAGCTCCCCACTGCCGAGGCGTCCACGGATGGTAATTTAGCCCACACCAAATGTTCAGTCAGGGGCTGCAGCGTGACACTCCTTTTAGTTTTGCAGTCCCAAAATCCAGCGATGACGTGTCCGTACGATGCACTGTATGGGACAACAGTGATAGCAGCTGGGGTAACTCATTACCGGAAGCGCCCATCTTACTTGAGTCAATTTCTCCATCTTCGATCCGCCTCATGAGCCATTTCAAGACGTTACTCCCCAGGATCATGCTGTCAGACTGGCCGGGCACCACTAAGACCGGGACGACGACTCTGATACCGTACACTAAAACAGAGAGGTCGTACAAAGCAGTGGGCATTACCTGTTGACCTCCGCAGCCCACGATGACATACTCATCCGCACGCTTCCTGTCAATCTCCGGATAATCCCTCTTCATCATCGAATCAATCTCACCGTTAATAGTGCACGCCATAGATCCACTGTCCACTAAGGCCTTGATGACATGGCCATTGTCCATGATAACGTCCGTGTGGAATAACGAGTCAGTTTCTGAAAGTCTTTGTAATACTTGTACAACTGGTGTCTTGCCCAGCGGCACTTTGTCGCTGTAAGCTGCCCGCCCGGGACCAAGATGTACCGCACTGTCCATTGTGGGAGGTGACGAATTCCCATCTACGCTGTTCTCCCCTATGCGCAGACTTACTAGTTTCCCTTGAGGCCCGGAGGGAGAAGTGTCAACGCCCTGGGGACACGCATTGCTAATGTGGCCCTGTTCATGGCACCGAAAACACAGTTTATGCTTCCAACAATGTGTGTACGCGGTGTGGGACACATCTCTACAGATCGCGCAAGGCATGCTGTTTAAACTGCTTGCACTGGGAAACCGCGTGTCTCGACGTGGCCTATGCGTTACCTGGGCGCCATCTTGGGACTGCGACAAAACCTTTTTCAACATGGCGGCCAGCTCCTCGAATGCGGAGTGGTCGGGCACGTTAGCAGTGGGGGCTACGACAGCGGGAATATCACCTTTATTCACAGTAACCATATTCATTACGCCTGCCTTTCTAGAGCTATTTTCTAAATGGTACTCGTCCAGCACCTCCTGTACCTCACGAGCCGTCCACTTATCAATGGTCTTAGACCGGAACGTGTAGGAAAGCTCTTTATTCGGGCAATGTCTTATGAACAACCGCGTGACATCCTCCCCTGGAATATTAGAGAATTTCCCCAACCCCGCGAGGCAGCTAATGGCAGTGTCCGCAGCATTGTTTAAACGTAGCCAAAAATCATACGGGTCCTCATTAGCTGTGGGGCGGATGGAATAAAAATCAGCGAGAGGGACCGAGGAGCACAGACCAGCACCAAAATGTTTACGCAGGAGACCGTAAATGGCCTCGGGCCCTTGTGTGGAATCCAGCCCGCCATTTTTTATACCCAGTTTTGCGACATTTCTAGCTTTGCCCCTTAAATGTACAAGGATTTCCTCCGTTCTGCATTCAACGGGGATATTACTTTTCCTGAGATAAACCTTCATCAAATCCTCCCACTCGTCGATGGCCAGGACATCGGAGCCATCCCCCCTGTACACCGGTGGCTCTTTGGCCCCTTTTTCGACAAAAGTGACATTTGACAGGTTTAAGCTGTGACTGTTCATGGAATCATTTGCCTGTGGAGGCGTAACGGGAGCCCTGGGAGACTCGGCGGATGAGCTGGACGAGTTTAACCTAGACACAATATTATCCGCCAACATGTGACCCATCTGTTGCATCATATCATTCATCTGGCTCATACCCCCCACAGTTTCATCACCATATACATGTCCCGTGCTGCACTTAGGCAGACCAAACCCCACATTGTTCATATTACGAGGCACAGCTCTGCCCCGAGCAACACTACCATCCACACCACTCAAAGGAAACGGGAGAGGAGACACCAAGGCTCCGCGCCCCCTGCCGGTCACGACAGGTGTGTGCAGCTCCTCCGAGTCCATCTCCGCGGCGTGAAGAAGACGTAGATGTGGACGATGCAGTTTCCCGCCCCGGTGGTCCGAGCACGAACAGCCCCTCGTGTGGCGATGGCGGCTCCCAGCGGCGAGGCGGCGGTGGCACAGGAGAACCGTCCTGTAGCCCAATCTCGAGAACCCGTGGACCCAGCAACGTCTGGTCCGGTTCGATCCGGGTCACGGCACCAGTGTGACCTGTGTTGTATCGACCCTGCGTTGTGTTTATGTGCTCTGACTCATAAAGAGAGACCTTGCTGAAGTTGGGGTAGGGCAACGCCCGGAAGCCCATTTATTCTGGCGACAGAAAACCAAATGAATGGCGTTAGCCCATTAGCAAGGGAGTCGACCCAACGTGGTCTCATCTCAAGACACAGAAATCAGAGAGAACAATATAAACGTACCTGGCGACAGAAAACCAAATGAATGGCGTTAGCCCATTAGCAAGGGAGTCGACCCAACGTGGTCTTTGGAATAAAACAAAACAAAATACACGTAAGTACAAATACAGACATGACTAATGATAAAACAATATAAACAACATAAAAGACAAGTTAAAAACTTATGATGGACAGTTTAATAATAGGATGGCTAACGATTCCTAAACACGCTCACCTCATCTCAAGACACAAAAATCAGAGAAGGAGGTGGGGGAGGAGCCATCCCTATATACTCCCAGACCGGATGTTCTCATCGTTGGACCGACAAAATAAAATACGCAAGACAACTAACGCACACTCAACCAGGTACACAAAACATATACAACAAAAGGTGGGACAATGTGTACACAGCCCCGAGTAACACTTACTCGGGGGCACTCCCACGCCATGCCACACCGTGGCGCACAAAACCCATTACCAGGATTTTAACCGTCTATATTCACACCATTACATCCAGGTGGAGTAGAGCTACCTGCAGGTGGAGGACGTGGTCTGTAAAGGTGGCCCTCATGCACTGGGCCCATTCGGGTCACCTTAAAATAAGACAGCAGTTCATATTCAATCAATAAGACCCACAGTCAGGTTATGCAAGGGGCCAATGTGAAAAATGTATGGGAATGTGTTGTTCTTGTGCCTTACTGCTATATGACAAGTATTTTGCAAATGTTTACTATGTGTAATCACCAGAATTTGGTTAATAATCAACATTTAAAGGGGGGGTATTATGTAAAATCGACTTTTTCAAGCTTTATATCATGTTATTATGTCATTCCCTCATTAAACACATGCCTGGAGTGTTGCCTTGGCTCATTCACATATTTTTGAGTAATCAGTAAAAACTTAGACGGCAGCCATTTTAGGTGTAGCTATGCCTCAGTCCTCCTAGGAACGCCCCCACCTCCTGGAGACGCCTCTGGACCTTTCGTCACCAGCCAAGCCACCAACCACTGCTCCTCAGCTCAGCAGAGCCCCCTCCCCGCACAGTAGTGTTGTTTAGATGCCACAGCAGTGTGCTGAAGGGGGCGTGTCGGAAAGCTTCTTAAAGAGACAGAGGCCTATTTCAAGACGTTCAGTACAGCCATTTTGAGAGAGCAATTTTATTCAAGGCAGTTATTTTAATTTACTGCATATACAGACCAATAGAAGGTTACGTCATCATTGTAGTATGCTATGGGGGTTTTGTATAGCCCAATATCAAAATGCCTTTACCTCAGTAATAATTTTTTTGTATTTATCCCTCATGACCAGTTTTCTTCTATCGTTGGCAAATGTGACTCCCATTCTGTTTGTTTCAGTATTTTTGTTGTTGTTTTGTTGTACTTATTTGGTGAAGTGACTTGCCTAAGGACACAACAACACTGTCGACAATAGGGATCAAACCGTCAACCTCTTCCAGCCTAATTATAATAACAGCGATGGTAACAATCGTACCTGATCAACCAATCGTGCAATTATTGGTTGTAATTGCATGATTCAGAGGAGGAAAGTTAAAGGCACACTGTGTAACATTCTGGACTGTTGCCATCAGTACGAAACATGCTCCCAATGACAAGCTCAACACTAAATACAAATACTGCAGTGGCTAATCAAAGAGAGGATTTGGATGAGAACCTAACTGCCTTTAGGTCTCCATGGAAACGAGCTGGAGACGTACCCACTCCCGGTAAAGTTACAGTCATGTCTTAGGAGAGGTGGGCCGCTCACAGCAAAGGCTCATGTTTGTTTGTTCATTTACAAGGTATTTTCCAATTATGAAAATATTTCTCATAAAATAAATGCTTGTATTTCAATGTTATTGATTGGGTAAAATTTTATGCGGCGTGGCTTTAAGATACAGCAAAGTGATGGCGCGTTTCTTCCCCAAATTGAAATGAACTCC